>JAODAL010012753.1:0-94147 GCA_025379985.1 Phyllomedusa bahiana
CGGGGCGGAGATGTAGTGCCACGTCTCTGTCCCCTCCCAGACGTTTTTTCAGCATCTGTTCCGGGGACTGAAGCAGTGGAATGACGTTTATATCCCGTACCCGGGGGACTGACAAATAAGTCGCCTCCTCGAGTGGCCAAAGCAAACGGCAGGTGCACGCTGAGCTGCCCTGGCTACATCAATGTTACACAGGGGGTACCCCCTGTCCCCCTGGATCATCAAAAAATCGTTACTGGACTTTCTCTGTTCTACAGTCGGTCCAACATGGCAGGTTTTAGATAAATGGTACGACACCTTAGGAAAGTTAGGAAATTTGGGTGCGGGTAAAGAAGGTAAATGACCCACTACGTAGAAGTTTTTATTCACCGCACCCCAAAGGATGTTTTTTATAAGTACATTTTTTTTATTTAGTCATACAGAGGCAAAGATATAAAATCCCAAATATCGGATGATATGCTAAAAAATGCTTTACAAAAGATAAGTAACTGCAAGGAGTTTTTCCTTATTTTATGAAAGAGAGAGATGTCATAATAAACACGTTTCGGCCCAAATACCTTTTTCGGAGACTAAACTTGAAGGGAAAATAGAGATAATTGATCGGCAGTGAGAGGATCTATGTAAGTGCATATATTCGGAAGGAATGGACCCCAAGGAGGAAAAAGGGCTTGAATAAGGCAATTATGCCTAGAATAGGCTGGTGAAGGAGAAACCGGCGGGACGTCCCGGGGCCCGTGTGGTCCAACATGTGCAGGTGGAATTCCAACGGGTGGAAACATCGCAATCAGAAGTGTTTTTGGGGGGGCCTTTTTGCTGCGCAGCTCAAGGGGGGGTTTTCCTGGCTTTGTAGGAATGGATGAAATGATGCACAGTTTCCGGCCATTTTTTAAATCTTCGAAGACGGGGGAAAACTTCAGGAAACTTTTCACAAACCAGTTGAACACGTGCGCCTGCGGGTGCATGGACCATCCCTTCGGGGCAGCGCGGACACCAGTTCCTCCCATTGTCCCCTCACCTGGTTCCCATTTGCGTTCGCGCGGGAAAGCCCACATCGATACTTCTGCATGACGCAGAGCAGTTCCCCCCCCTGTGTGACTTCGTTCGCCCGGGGAAGCCAGGTTAGAATGCGTGACACCCCTGTGCCCTAAAAAGTGGTATAATGGAGCAGTATTGTGGAGGCTGAAAAGGAGGGGGGCGGAGGAGGAGGAGGCGGCATTGGGCAGGAGCCGCAGTTTGCAAATGGGGGAGAAAGCGGCGTCTCCCCGTCCCCGTTTTGGTGGCCCGGGCAGGGAAACACATTCACCCAGTGGACGAAAAGGACATGACTGGCCCTGACCGTAGTTAAGCTCCCGACGTCCCCGCGGGGCCCTGCACCTTGGAACTACCCAAAGCTCAAGGATGGCCCCCTTCTGTTCTACATATTTATGAAGTGTTGGTACTGCCTTTTTGGAAAAGAAATTACGGTTTGGAACTCTCCATCTCGGCTCGGCACAAGCCATTAGTTTTCTGAACAGTGCAGAGTCCATCATTTGGAAAGGGAGGGACTGCAGTACCAACAACTTGGACAGGAGCACGGTCAGCTTCTGCACCTTAGGATGGTTGGACGCATACTGTTGTCTCTTTGCAATCGCCTCGCTGAACGACTGCTGGCGCCATGAGTAGCGAGGAGCAAGAGCATCTGGACCGGGAGATGATGGCATGCGTGCCACTAGGCGCTGCTGCTGCTGCTATTGCTGCGGCGGCAGGATGGACCACCACATCTGAGCCACGTTTCTCCCAGGCCACGGGATGGTGACGCTGCATGTGTTGATGCAGGGTCGTGGTGCCAACGTTAGCTCCCTGGCCACGCTTCACTTTCTGCCCACGGATTCTAAATATACCCATATTCGGCTCCTCCGGTGTCTTAGCATAGAACTGCCACACCGCCGAGTATCGGATTTTACCGCCAACGCTCCGCACTGAGTGACTACTACCGCCGTTGCCTCGCTGAGCCCCTGTGCCGCTACTTTCTTGGACCTGCGAAGCGGGTTTTTTTACCCGTGGTTGCTTGGCTCCCGACCTCATACTGCTGCTCCCCCTGCTGACTCACGGCCACACAACCACTTGCTGGCTGCACCGCTGCCTGACGCGCAAGCTGAAGCCCTCTTCTCCTGACGATGATGAAGCCCTTGCTTCACCCGGCTCCCAAGTGCGGTCGGCTACATATCATCAATTTGTGTTTCATCATCACTGCTGTCCTCATCCCTGGTCTTGGTATGCAGAGCTGATCCCTCACAACATGACCTCCCATGCCACGCTCCACATCTATACTTTGCCACCTACTGCAAGAAGCAGGGGATATTGGCCCCATTTCTTCGCTGCCAAGTAGCTGCTGACTTCCCTCCTCAAATTGTTCATCCTCGCTATATAGTGGCGCTGAGCCCAGACCACTTTTTTAGATTCTGGCTGGGGGAAACCGGATGGGATAGAGGCGGGTTGAGGACAGGTAAGTGCCGCTGACCCGCTCCTGGACCATGCCAACTAAGTGTTGTGTCTGACGTTCCCACCGACTCTTGGCTGGGGTTGTCAGATGTCATTTGGGAGGAAGTGGATGACTTAGTCAACCAATCAAGAACCATTGGGTTGCTGACCAACACATGGCCGCTGGATGACAGCGGCAGTTCTGGCCTCACTGAGTGACCCCTGCTGCGACGTCCCCTTGCTGTGCTGCGACCTGGGCCTGCTCCAAAAATGTTTGTCCCAATGCCACTCGCAGGTGAAGAGCCTCCCAAACCTCTCTGTCTGATTTTATTCTTTGTTCAAAAATGTACAGACTCGTTTGATGAAGATATCTGTATATGATAAATACACACCCTGTATTTGACCCCAAAATGAACCCACTAACTGGCTTGGGTAACCTTGGATATAAATTGCGCTCCACAAATGGGCAGGAAAAAAATTTACTTGTATGTGCCGTTTAAAAACACTGTGTTTTTTTACTGAATATAAAAGCACAAACAGGCTTAATTAACCTTCGGTTATGAATTATGCTACAGGCAAAATTTCTTCATTGAGTTGAAAAGAAAGTTTCTTTTACTAAGTACAAAATGCAGAAAATACTTAGTTTTAAACCCCTTTGGGTGTAAAAATTGCGCAAAAGAAATGTGCTGCCAACAATTACCAGCTTTGCAGCGTGTTAAAACGGCGTGTATTTTACGGAACACAACAACAGAAAAACTTGTAATTAACCTTCGGATATGAATTATGCTGCAGGCAAAATTTCTTCTTTGGCGGTGAAAAAAAAACGTTTCTTTTAGTGACCACAACAGCAGAACATCGCTTAATTAACCCCTGGATCTAAATTGTGCAAAATAAATGAGCAACCAAAAATTAAGTGGTATTTGGATTGTAAAAACGCTGTTTCTTTAACTAAATACAACAGCAACAGGCTAAGATAACCCTTGGATATTCATTGTGCTCAAGAACTGAACAGATAGCATTAAAATATATATGCAGCTGCATTGGACGCACACTGGACTTCAGTTTCAATACCCCACAAAATCAGAATTAGAACATAAGAGAAGCAGTCTCTGAGACAAGCTGTGACACTCCCCAAAAATCGCTGTATAAAAGTGAGTTCTTTAGTATGAGATATCACAAGCATCAGCAGCAGCAGCACCTTCCCTACACAGCAAAGTGAGAGGAGTGTGAGGAGCGAGCATGGCGCCCGGACTTATATAGTGCGGTGACGTCACAGAATCCCGCCAGTCTCTGTTTGGCTTCATCTCTGCACATGTTTATGTGACTCGCCTTTCTTCCTCTCAGACTTCTTTGCCCCATGTAATGCCATGTGCTCGCAGCCATTTTATCAATCAAAAACACGCTTTGTTCCCGCGACTCACCCCAAACTTCGACTTCGTTCAGGATCGAAGTTTTCCTGAAATTCTAAACGAATTCCACTTTGTTAGAATCAATTCGCCCATCTCTACTTACAACATTTGAGATTGAGTGTTTCTATGCCAATTCTTATTCTCTAAGGCATTTACTGTATCAAATAGACAATTTTAAGTGGTGTAGTAATGCTTCCTTTTGTTGGATAGCAATAAGAAGTGCCTGTGTTTTTACCACAATGAACCTCTTTATATTTAGGATATAGAAATGCTCAATAAGAACATTACTTATTTGTGCATAAATACCGAAGTGTACCAAAAAATGGATGTTAAATATTTTTGTTGTAATTCTAATGTTGTTGTAGGTAGCAGCATTGCTCAACTACAAATATTCTTTTTTTTTAACTCACAAGTACAGTTCCTGACTAAAGGGAGTACACCCCTCACATTTTTATAAATATTGTATTGTATATTTTCATGGGACAACACTCAAGATGACACTTTGATACAATGTAAAGTAGTCAGTGTACAGCCTGTATAACAGTGTAAATTTCGTGTGCCTCAAAATAACTCAACACACAGCCATCAATGTATAGACCGCTGGCAACAAAAGTGAGAAACACCTTAAGTAAAAAAGGACAAATTGTGCCAAAAGCATCAATATTTTGTGTGTCCATCATTATTTTTCCGAACTTTCTTAACTCTCTTGGGAATGAAGTTCACTAGAGCTTCACAGGTTGCCACTGAAATCCTCTTCCACTCCTCCATCACAACATCACAGAGCTGGTGAATGTTAAAGACCTTGCACTGCTCCACCTTCTATTTGAGGATGCCTGACAGATGCTCAATAGGGTTAAGGTCTGGAGACATGCTTGGCCAATTCAGCATTTTCACCCTCATTTTCTTTAGTAGGCAGTGGTCATTTGGGGTGTGTTTGGGGCCGTTTCGGGTTGGAATACGTCTGAAACCCGGGGTTTCTGAAGGGTGGAGATCATGATCTTTTTCAGTATATCACAGTACATGTTGACGTGCATGGTTCCCTCATTGAACTGTAGCTCCTCACCACCAGCGTACTCAAAAATGCAATTTCCCAAACCCCTGACATCCCCCTCCATGCTTATGTAGGAAAGACACAGTTTTGACACACAAAAAAAAGGCTAGTAAAAAACACAAAAATGGATAGTCAGGAGGCAAAAGGGGTTCAAAGAGTTTTAGAAAAGGAACAAAGGGGGCAGACGAAAAACGAAAGGCGGACCAAGAGGTAAGTATCCAAGTAGTCAAATCCAACCAACAACACTATCTTCAGTACAAAACTATCACCAACACTGGAGAAGAGGAACTGTGGTCTTAATAAGAAATGTTAGAGTCCGGTTCCAGGACAGAGATCTGACATCCAACCACAACAAAACAAGAAACCAGGCGGAAGGGTGCTTGGTGAAGGGGTATCCCTTCACCCCTAAAGGGAGAACGAACTGCAGTCCTACACTAGGGCTAGCAAATAACCAGATGGGAGTGGCATAGCTGTCAATCACCCTCAGCAGCCAGAATGATGTATTTGGCGTGCCAAGAACTTTAAGCATAAGGCACAAAATGGCTAAAAGTGCAGTCTCTGCTGTATCTTACGAACAGAAAGCTGTGCCGCAGCCTGAACAGACATGGTAATAACAGCTTCCTTCTGGGACGACAGCCATGCAGACCAATTTTATGCAGTGTGCGGTGTATAGTCTGAGAACTGACAGTTGGCCCCTCCCCATTTTCATCTGCAGAATGTGGGGCCTATGGTCTTTTTGAAAAAAAAAAAATGTCGGTTTGGGCTGAGCCGTGCAAATAATTAATTCGGTTTTAAATGGGCGAGGGCTGCTGTAAGTGGAATCCATCTTATTAAACCACTGTATGGTCTTGGCCACCGTACTGCAGCTGAATTTCAGGGTGTTGGCAATCTTCTTATAGCCTAGGCCATCTTTATGTAGCGCAACTATTCTTTTTTTCAGATCCTCAGACAGTTCTTGCCATGAGGTACTATGTTGAACTTTCAGTGACCAGTATGAGAGAGTGTGAGAGTGAAAACACTAAATTTAACACACCTGCTCCCCATTCACACCTCACGAGTAACACTAACAAGTCACATGACACACTGGAGGGAAAATGGCAAAATGGGCACAATTTGTCCAATTTTTACTTAGGGATGTACTCACTTATGTTGCCAGCGGTTTGGACACTGATGGCTGAGTGTTCAGTTATTTTGAAGACACACCAAATTTATGCAGTTATACAAGCTATACACGGGCTACTTTACATTGTATCAAAGTGTGATATCTACATTGTTCAAAAAGGTAAAAAAGTAAAATATATGTGGGGTGTACTCTCTAATATGTATAGAGCATACACAGTATAATAGTGCTCATAGAGATGTAAACTTCCCCTCTAAAACAAAATACACTATTGTCAGAGGAGTCTACATGAAAATAATGTATATATGTCTTGTACCATCAGGACCACATTTACAATATCATCAAATGAGTACATCATTTGATTACTGTATTTGTAATAAATTGTAAAAATAATTGGAGCAAGAAAAAACAGTATCATTAAAAACCTTATTAGAAGTAACTTGTAAATTGACACACATATACACAAATATCAATAAGTACAATTGTACAAGGCATACAACAATTCTGTTTGGATTAGAGTGCTGTGACTGAGTTTGTCCTAGCAGTTGCCGCATAAGCAGCATTATGATTGCTTGTACAAAAGCAGGGTTACTCCTTCGGTCCATGTTGTAGAAACCTGTCAGCTTTGAGAATGCTTGTGAGTTAACTAAAAAACTAAACTAAAAAACTGTGTAATCATAAGACAATTTTTGGCACATAGGACAATGTGCTCTGCGACTCTTTCACAAATACGTGTGTGCTATACAGTTTCACCATGCAGCATATGCCGGTGCTAGCTACGACACATAAATGTGAGCCACTATCTTCTAGCATGCGGGAGTTGTGGTTGTGCAAAAGATAGTAAGCCACATGTTGTAGACCCCTGCTTTAGATTATAAGCTTTTGTGGAAAGGGACCATGTTATCTTTTTTGTTTTCATTACCTTATTTTATTTCTTATTTTCTTTAATGGCCACATATCCAAAGCTTAGGATCAATGGCATCTGTGTCAAAAGGCTGAATTACACTACGTGGAAATCCCCTAAAGAAGCATTTATGCTATCTATCATACATGAAAAAAAATTTGAGACATCTCTGGTTCACATATTTTGATCAAAAAATGATTGTTTAAGCTGCCCTACGACTTTCAAGTGATCTCAAATCGGCAGTTCCTGTCCTATCCTATCTTTTCCTCTACAATCGAGCAATCAGGCCTACCACCAGGTCAACCTGACTCCATTATTTCAGAGAGAAAAAATTAAAAAAACACCCAACCTGCAAGCTGCATTCTTATGACAGCCTGTGAGAGTGGGCGGGGAACAGAAACCCAAAAGGGAAGCACCCCTTCCCTTCCCATATAGGTTAAAATCAAATGTACACCTAGTATAAACGTAATGTTTCTACACACAAAAAACATCTTGAAAACAAGTAGCATAACCTGGGTGCCTATTGGCAGGGCTGCGGCACACATGTATTATACATGTACACAACAGACGCGCCAACGGCCACATACTGCAAAAAGGCAATAACTTTAGGGATTTCCACGTAGTGTTATTTGCCCTTTTTGCAGTGATGTGCCGCTGGCGGCCAGAGCTCTGTGTGTGATACACTGTATAAACTACTGTGTCTGACGCAGCCCTGCCAGATGGCACCCAGGTTTGCAAACGTTTTTCAGAAATGTTTTTTGTGTGCAGAAACTATACCGTCATATACTTGGGTCTGTACATTGATTTTAACCTATATGGAGGAAGGATAGGGGGTGCTTACATTTTGGGTTTCTGTCCCCGCCCAACTCTCACAGGATTGTCATAAGAAGGTCACGCTGCAGGTTGGGTGTTTTTTATTTTATTCTTCTGAATTAATGGAGGATCGGCTTGACCGGTGGTGAGGGCCTGATTGGCTCGATGGAGAGGTAAAGATGGAAGGAACCTGCCCGATTTTGAGATATCGTTGACAAAGTCAGTGGGCAGCTTAAACCTCTTTTATCAAAATATGTGTACCGAGAGTCTCAAATTGTTTTCATGTAGGATTAGATAGCATTAAATGCTTCGTTAGGATTTCCACGTAGTGTATTGCCCTTTTTGCAGTGATGTGCCGCTGCAGCGGTCTGTGTGTGTCACGTTAAAATTACATGTGTGTCGCAGCCCTGCCAGTGGCACGCAGGTTTGCACCGAGAGTCTCAAAGTTTTTTCATGTATAAAAGGCTGAATTTAGTACAGAAGCAATAGGATCATGCAAAATAAAACAAACAGTGCACTACTTATGCTGATCTTGCTTTTATGCCTTCTCTCCTTCCTAGTTGTTCAGTAAAGAATCACTTCACCACTAAGTTTGAGGAAACTAGATTTCAAATTCCTACACATATCAATAAAAAATGTCAGATCCTGTAAAAATAATTTAGCAAAATATTTAATTTGAGACTGCAAAATGTGTTAGCTTCCTGCTTAATTCCAAAGGGTATGAAAGTACAACACTCCAGGCAAAACAAACTGGTAGAAATCTAAGCTGATTACTTTAGATTTCTGCAGTGGATCTTCACTTTTTACGTGTTGAATTTCATACTGGTTTAAGGCAAATCCACACCCTTTCTACCCTAAAAATATATATGGGACCACTCAATAAGGTCAATCCACATCCTTTCTATCTTAGGAATGCACATGGTCTACATAACTAAGTGACATATCACTTATTTTATTCTGAAAATCAAATATACAAATCTGTGTTTGAAAAATATATGCTCTAAAAACTTATGCATATATTCCTATTGAAATTAAACAGGTTGCCAAAATTATGGTTAACTGGAGCAAAAATTGTGAAAAATAGGGAAAAAAAGTGATACTCACCTCCTGATCTCCTACTGTTGCCGCTATGAAGCTTTACTATGTAATGTGCCAAAACACAGGAAAGGCTCACACTCCATTCATTTATTATGAAGTGTGAGTCTCTACTGTGTGTTGGAACAAAAACTTGGAGGTGGAGTCATTTCAAGAAGGCTTCACTGTGGCTTGGGACTGGGAGATGAGTATCCTGGCCTGATTCAACCATAATAAACTGGACAGCATCTTCTTTATTGGAACATGGTTTATAGGCAAAACAAACATGCAATACATTCAGGAGTACACAAGGATTCTGTGGTGAAAATACACGATCTGCACATTCATACACTAAATTATTCTTGCCGTTGAATGACACAGTGATTCATAGATCATCAAACAGATGATCTTTATGCAGTACTCTGCCCTCTCGGACATAATACAGTTTATCAGTTTTTGAGTGTTTCTTTAAAAGATCAGTGTGAAATGTGACTTAAAATAGCTGGTCTTGTTTGAGAGAACATTGTGCTTTTTTATATTCTGCACATAATCCCTGCTCTTATACAGCAGACTGTAGCAATCATTATGCAAGAAAGATAAATATTTATAATTTAAAGTAAATCATTTAAACCTCTCTATTCTTATAAGAATTTGCATCTATTATACAAAAAAATTCAATTTTCTCTACCACTTTTCTGTACCTCTAAACACTTGTGCAGTTTAATTACACTGACCGATGGGCATGATCTCATAACTGAGATTGCCTCTCCTGAGCCCATCTCTCTTTGTTAGTCCATCACAGCCTCATTAGCTGTAATTTCTTCTTTTCAATTGTACGCAGCTATTTCCGTGCAGCCACCGTGAGGTAGTGGCTGAAATAATTTAGAAAAGGGGTTTCGATGGCAAAATAATAGCAGAAATACATTTTTCCTCTGGAATAAAATCATATTTTTCTTAAATATAGTGTAATTAAAGTAAATCTAAATCACTATAATTCAACAGTCTGTTAACTACACCATTTGCTTAAATATAAGTAGGCTAAAATTCTCACTACATTTACCATACAGAGTAACATTGTGTGATAAGAAACCACACAATGGAAACTCAATTTGTTCAGTACAAAACAAGTCTAAGAATGGTTTAAATCCTCCATAGATATATTTATTTCAGGTTCTTTTATTAACAGCTTGCCTGAAAACTAAGCATTTGATATACAAGCAACATATTTTACTATGCTCCAAAAAATGGTTTTTTTTCACCCGCGATTTAATCCCTTTAGCAGTAGTGAAGAGCGATTAAAGTTGCCCAAACGCCCTTTGTTTTCGAAAAGTCGAATTTTCGGGAGTTATCTTTTACGATTTTCGATATCGAAAAACCGATTTAAACCCCGATGAACCCTTAAAGTCCTTTAAAAAAGGGGGGAGGAACAACACCTTCATTATTCACACCCAAAAAAGGGTTGGAAGGGAAAATGGAATTTTAAAAATCCACAACAGTCAAAAGGATAAGGGGGCTACATCTTAGGAACACAATTTGGTTATAAAAAGTTACAGAAAAAAAAAATCAAACCTTCAAATTTCCCTTTTCTTTTTACCACAGGGTGACCCTTTTTTTTAACTGCATTGACCCAAAGAAAATTTAAAAAATGCAGAAGGCAAAATATGATTTGAAAACCCTCATTTTTTTTTTAAAATGGGAAAATTGAATATCCCCGTCCCCGGAACGGGAAACTTTAGCCCCAAAACCCGCTGAAAACCCTATTCCTGTAGTATAGTGCATGGTACAGTTTTGGCGGTTTTTTTGAGGTTTTCAGAAAAGGGGTTTTTTTTTTTTTGGCGGTTTCATTTCCCGTGTGAGCACTATTCTTGGTATTTAAAGCTATGTGTACGTTTTTGGCCGGGTAGGGGGTTCTGTTGCTGAGCACTCTTCTCTGGTATTTTAGAGCTTTTTTGTACAGTTTGGGGGGGTGTTTTCCGAAAGGGTTCCCCGTGCGAGCACTATTCTCTTTTGTAAGAAAACTATGTGTACTTTTGGGGGGTTTTCAGGCTCCTGTGCTGAGCCACTATTCCTGCAGTATAGAGCATGTGTACGGTTTGGCGGTGGTTTTGGGGGGGGGTTTTTTTGGGGTTTTTTTTGGCGGTTCCTTTCCCGTGCTGGCACTATTCTCTGAATATAGAGCTATGTGTACGGTTTTTCGGTGTCCCGGTTCCTGTGTGAGCCCCCTATTTTTCTGGATTAAAGCTTGTGTTAAAAGTTTGGGGGGGGGGTCAGGGCCCTGTGCCCGGCCCCTATTCTCTGAAATATAACCTTTTTTTTTACAGTTTTGGGGGGGTGTCCCGGGGTCCCGGGCTGAGGGACTATTTTCTTTCAGTATAGAGCTATTTTGTTTTCATTTTTTGGGGGCGGGGGTGTTTGGCTCCTGTCTGAGCACTTTTCTCTGAGTATAGAGGTATGTTTACGTTTTGGCGGGGGTCAGGGTTCTTTTGCTGAGCACCCATTCTCTGTAGTATAGAGCTATGTGGGAAAATTTTGGGGGGGTCAGGCTTCTGTTTCGACACCCTTTTTCTGGTTTAAAAATAAAATTTAAAAATTTTTTTTTGGTAACAGTTTGGCCGGAAAACTGGTGCATGCCCCTTGTGCTTGAGCCCCCCAATTTTTTTTCCCCAAAAAGACCCCCAAAAAATAGAAATTTAAATTAAAAAGTCCGGAAAAAAAAGGGGGTTTTTAAACCACCATTTTAGTTTTACTGGACAAAAAGACTATATCTGTCCTGGGCCAAAGCATTGGCCCCCCCAAAACCCGATTGGGCCCCAAATTAAAAAAATGCCGGAAAAAAGGGTCTTTCAAAACCAACCTTTTATTTTTACTGGGGCTTTGATATATCCCGTCCCGGGCCAAAAAACCCCCCAAACCCAAAGACCCCCAAAAACCTTTCCCTGACCCCAAAATTAAAAGTGGCCCCAAAGGGAAAAAAAAAAAAAGGGGGTTTTTTTCAACCCCCATTTTTGTTTCACTGGACATAGACCCATAAACTGTCCCGGACCGCCCGTATGACCCAGGGGGCCGGGTTAAGTGGGTTGGGGGGTAGAGCCCCGGCTTTGGGGGCCCCTCATCTATTAACACGCAGGTTTTTTAAAAAGCCCCCGATGAAAGCAGCAACGAAAACTGTCCCTGCTGAAGCCCGGGGTGTTGGGGGGAAGGGGGAAAAAGGGGAGAAACCCCGCCTTCCTCAGTTTCACAGTCCCAAAACAAAGGGTAAACGGCCTTTCCCCCCCCGTTTTTTTGGTTTGGGAAACCCCAATTTTAGCTTCACTTGGGAAAAAAAAAAATGGTTTGGTTTTAAAGCTCCTGTTCCCCCCCAAAGGGGCCCTTTTTTTTTGGGATTTTTTTTCTCAAAATTTTTCCAAAAAGTGCTGGGGAAATTTTTTCCCCTTTTCTTTGTTTTTCCTGTCCGGGGCTCCATAATTTCCCTTTTCCCCGAAAAACAAAAACATTTTGGTTGTCTTTCCTGTACCTCCCTTGTACAATTTAAAGGAATTTTTTTTTTCCGCTATTTTGTACAAAGCAAGTTTTTTAAATAGTTTAAGTCTAGGAAAAAACCCTTTATTTAAAAAAGGATTGGAATTCCACCATGTCTTTTTTTTCTCTTTTTTTAAATTTTATTTAAAAGGGTTTGTTAATACTTGGGGTTGATGCTTAAGTTAAAGATCTTGCAAAAACAAGTCATTTTGCCAAAATGTGTCCAATTTAAAAGTTTTTAACCCTATTCCTGTTTCTGACAACCATCACCCTTGAGCAAAATCTTTTACCAATTGGGGGAAGAACCAAAAATCTTTTTAGAAAAAAAACATTTTTTTTTTTAATAGCACCCCGTAGTTTGCTGCATGGGCACGCAAAATGCCCCCCCCAAAAATTCCAAAAAATGGGCCCTTGGGGCCACTTTTGACCCAAATTTTGAAAGAACAAATGGTTTTTAGAAAAAAACCTTTTTTTGAATAGGAAACCTTTTAGTATTGCTGAATTTTAAAAACAGCATGGGCCCCCCCAAAAAATTTTAAAAATGACCTTTTCCCCTTTTTCTCAAAACCCACTGTTAAAAAACTTAGGTTTGTGTTTTTTTTTGAGGGTTTGAGAAAAATTTAGGGGGGGAAAAAGCTACTTTAAAAAAACCACATTTCTGGGTTTCCCAAAAGGGCCCGTTTTTTTGCTGTAAACTTCCCGGGACCATGACCACAAAAAATTCCCCAAAAAGCTTCTCAGCCACTATTAAAAAAAATTGGGGGCAACACGACCCCAAAACCATTGACCCAAAGCGGGAAAAAAAAAATTTTAAAAAATGAAGTGAAGTAATATGGGGAAAATGGTTTTGTCCAAAAAACCTTTGGTTTTTTAACCCCCCTCCAAACAAACAAAACCAGGGGAAAAGAAATGTTGGGGGTTTTAGAATAAAAATTTTTGGAAATAAGAAAAAAGGAAACAAATTTTAAAAATAATTTTTTTCCCAAAAGGGGCCCCCTTTTGTTTTTTGGGGAGGAATGAGAAGTAAGGGAAAAAAACTAATAAAGCGGTTGGAAATCGGCCCAAAAATGGGGGGCCCCCCAACATCATCAAGAAACCATGCCTGATTCATTCTGATGAAAATTTTTAAAAGTTTCCCCATTATCTGTTGGGAAAACCGGGATTTCGTTTGTCTGTTAAAAGACTCCTTTTCCCCGGGTGTGCTTTTAATCTGCGGGTAGATTGACGTGGGTTTCTGGGGCAGGCCCAAAACCTCTAAAGGCGTGGCGAGCCCCGCTCGGGCCATTCGTCCATTTTGGGGATACCCAGGGGAAATCTATTGGGTCCGGGGAAAACATACAAAAACACGGTGGGTTTAGACGCAGATTTGGGCGGGGGCACCATGATCTTAAGTTTTCCTGGGGGGTTGGGAAAGTTTTGGCCCGCCCTTGCCCTGGGGGGTTTGGGGAGGTGGGGAAATAAAGGGTTGCCAGAGGTCAACCATTTTTTGTTTTTGCCCCCCTCGTCCCCCCTGCTGCTGCTTTCTGCCGGCCGGTTAAAAAGGCTACTTTGGGACCCTTACTGCTTTTCACGTCCCCGGCTTGTTTTCCCCCGTGACATTTGAAGAACGGGTAAGGGGGCGACGCAACAGGAAAGTCCCATTGATCAATACAAGGTCCCCTTTTCCCCGATTTTAAATCTTTTTGGGGGGGGTGGAAGGAAAAATGCTTTTAGTTTAGATTTGACCCGGGGGGGATCCCCAGGAGGGGGGGCCACCCCGAATGTTTGTTCATTTTGATGGGCCTTTTTTAAAAAAGGGGAAAAGGGTCATTTTGGAGGAAATGGAAAACAACAAGGGAAAACACTAATTTTTGAGAGATGGAGCCTTGATTTTTCCCAAACCTCTGGGGGCTAGGGGGGAAATAGCAAAAATCATCTTTCCCCATCTTTCCTCCCCCCCCCTCAAATTGCGCCCCAACCTCCCTTTTCCCGGGAGGGACGTCATTAACATCGGGTTTCCTAGGAATAACCCCCTTTCCCTTTTCCTCCTCCGCTTCCTCCGGCACACTTCAACACAGGGCCCCGATTGCCTCAGATGAAAGCCCCTTAGAGCGGGGGGCCCCCCCGGGCCCTTTCACTAGCCCCCGGACCCCGAACCACTGCTTAAAAAAGAACCAAAAAAATTTGTTAAACTGTCGGGGCCTTGTGGATTCGGGGGGGAGAGAAAGGGAACGGAAAATTCCCGCCCTCTGTGGGCCCCTCTCCCCTCCGTTTGCTGGGAAGGGGGCCCGATTTTTTTTCAGAGGTCCAAAGATCGTTCCAGAACTAAAATCACCACAATGCTAAAGTGAAAAGGGGGAAAGTCCCCCACTTTACCATTTTGGTGGCGTCTTCAAAAAATGGCCCCAAGGTTTTGGGAGACTTCCCTTTTACCCTGCCCCCCACTCTCGGGGGGGGGGGCCCCAACACCCCCCGGGGGGTCCCCCAAACCCCTGCTTGTCCCATTGTCACTTCGTACTGGTAATGGCATTTTTCGCTGCTGCCACAATCGCTGGAGCATTGGGGTTTTTAAAGTGATGGGAAAAAACCAAACGTGTTTCCACGGGGCAACAATTTAGAGGCTTAAGGGGAGGCCGCCCAGTGACGCTTTCAACCCCCAGGGGGGGCCAAAAAAGGGGGGGACCGGGGGGAAGGAAAGGGTGCGAACCGGGGCCCCGGAAAGTGCGGGAAATCAACCTCGGCCCCTTTTTTCAGCAGGGCAGTCCAGGAAAACCCGGGTTTGCTCTTTTTTTTGAAATTTCCCGGAAAGGGCGAGGGGGAAACTTAAAGGGGTTTTTTAAATTTTTACAAAATTTCCCGGGGCCCAAGGGGAGTTTTTACCCCCAGCCTACCATATTAAGGGGGGCCGGCCCCAAACGCGCGTTTTGGGCCCCAACCACCGCAGGGGGCCCGGGAAAGGGGTTTTTTTTCCCCCGCCAGGCGCCCCGTCCTGTTTGCGGGAGAAAACCGGCCACAAAACTTGACCGGGGACGTTTCCCCGGGGGTTTTTTTTAATTTTTCCCCCGGGCTTTGGGTTTTCCCCCCGGGGCACGGAAAAACCCCCGCCGGGGGGACCTTGGGGGGGCCCCCCTGGGGAACCCAAACCCGGCCAAATTTTGGGGAAGAAAACGGGGGGGAAAGGAAACCTTTAAAAAGTCCAAAATTTTTACCCCCCCCCCCAGAAAAAATTTTTTTTTCCCACCACCCCGTGGGCTGGGGGAAAAAAATTTTTTTGCCCCGGGGGCTTTGGCCGTTTCTTTTTTTGTTTTTTTTTTTTCTTTTGGGCAAAAGGAAGTGGGACTTTTTTTTTTCCCCGGGGGGAAAGATGAGACGAACCGTTCCCCAAATTGTTTGGGGTGGGAACCCCCCAATTTTTAAAAACGGGTTTTAAACCCCCCCCCCCGGGCCCGGAAAATTTTAAAAGGCTTATTTTTTTGGGAAAAAAGGGCCTTGGCTCCGGGGCCCCTCTTTAAAAATTTGGGGGGGAAAAGGCGAAAAAGGGGGGAAAAAAAGGGCGGGGAACCCAAAAAAAGGGGGGTAAAAGAAAAAAAAAAAGGCAACCCTTTACCCCAAAAAGGCCAAAAGCCCCCGCTGCCCCTTCCCCGTTTTTTTTGAGGTGAGGGGAAAAAAGGGTGAAGGGGTTTGGTTTTTGGCCCCAAAACCCGGTTAAAAACATAAACCCCGTCTCCCTAGCCCGGTTTGCTGGTTTGGGGTTTCCGGTTTGTTTTTAAAAAGGTTGGGGGTTTTTGAAAAAGGGGGGTGGGTCTTTAGGGTGGGGCCCGGGTGGACTTTTTGGGGGGAGAGTGGGAAAAGGCCTTTAAAATTTTTGGTGACCCTGTCTGGGGGGGGTTGGGGGGACGGGGGGGAGGCTGGGAAGGGGGCGGCCCTTTTTTTTGGGGGCGGAAAGGGGAAAGGGGGGGAACCCGGGGGGGGGAAGGGTTGGGGGGCCCGGGGGCGGTCTTCCTTTTTTTTTTGCCTTTTTTTCTTTTTTGCTTCAAATTTTGGGGCAAAGGGGCAAAGGGGTGGTGGGGAAACCCCTAATTTTTTTTTTTTTGGCCCCTTTTTTGGCCTTTTTCCCGGCAAAAAAAGGGCGGCAAAATGCTCCGGCCCGGGGAATTCAAGGGCCTTTCTCAAGGGGGGAAAAAAAGGGCCCCGGCTTTAGAAATTCCTGGAAAATTTTTAAAGGCCATTAAAAGGGGGGAAGGGGGGTGTGGGGGGGGAGGGGGGGGGGAATCTACAGGGGTGTACTTAGCACCCCCCAAATCGGGGGGGGGGGGGCCCATTGGGGGGGGGGAACCCCAAGGGAAGAAAAAATTGGGGTTTTCCCCGACGGAAAAAGGGAGGGAAAAAACAAAAAATTCCCCGGAAAAAAACCCAGGGGAAAGGGCCCCCAATTTCATCTTTTGGGGGGGATTGGGTTTTTTTGTTTTTTTTTTTGAATTTAAAGGGGCTCCCCAAAAAAGGGGCACAATGGGGGGCTTTGCAATGGGAACCCCCCGGGTTTTTCCGGTTTGGCCCGGGGTTCCTTTTTTTCGTTTTACATTTTTTTTTTTAAAAATTGGCTCAACGGGTAAAATTTTGGGTTTTTTAACAATTGGGGGGCCTTTTTGGGGAAAAGGGGCCGCGGGGTTTTGGTTTAAAAAAAAATTAAAAAAAGGGGTTTAAGGGGAAAAATTTTTTTTTGGGTTATTTTTCCACAGGTTTTGGGGGACAACGGGGGGTTATGACATTTTGGGTTGGGGGCCTTTCGCTTTTCAAAAAAAAGGGGGCGGGGGGGGGGAATGGGGTTTGGGATGTGTTGTTTTTTTTGGTTTTGGGGGGGGGGGCCGGGGGAAGGGGGGGGGACGAGAGGGGGTGCTGCTTTTTTGGGAAAGGGGTTCGGGGGGGCATTTTTAAACCCCGGGAAGGGGGGGGAAGGGGAAAAGTGGGGGTCCCTTGGGGCTTGAGGGATTTTTTTTTTGGGGGGTTTTTTTAAAGGGCGTGACATGCCCTTGGGCGGTTGGCCAAAACCGGATTTTTTTTGGGGAAAGGGCTGGCATGGGGGGTTTTTTTTGCCCCCAAGGGGGGGGAAAAAGGGAAAGGCCAAAAACCTTTTTTTTTTGGGAGGGGGGGAAAAAAATAGGAAACAAAACCCCCCCAATTTTTTTGCATTTTTTTTTTTGGCTTTGTTTTTAAACCAACCTTTTTTTTAATTTTGTTTTCGGGTAAAAAACCATTTGGGGGGAAGAAATTATTTTAAAAAATTTGGAGAAGATTGGAATTTGGGTTTTTTTTTTTTTGGGAAAGGGGTTTTTTTTTTAAAAGGGCGGGAAATTGGGAACCCCGGGGTTTCCTTAAATTTCCCCCCCTCTTCCAAATTTTTTCCTTTTTATTTTCCCAAAATTTTAAAAATCTGACCCCCGTGCCAAAAGTTGAAAAAACAATTTTATCTTATTTTGGGGTTTTCGGAAAACCTAACAAGTTGTTTTTTTGGGGGGGAAACCTTTCAATGTCAAAAAACCTTGGGGTTTTTTTTGACATTTAAAAAGGAAATTTCGGGTTGGTTTTTTCACCCCTTTTTTCTGGGGAATGGGGAAAAAGGGCCCGCAAATGCCCCCCCCCCCCAAAGTAAAAACCCTTTTTTTTATTAAAATTTTCGGATTTTTTTATAGAAGGGTTAAATTTTGGAAACCCCTTTTTAAACAAATTTGGGGAAAAAAAAAAAAAAAAAAACCGGCCAAAATATAAGTACACCAAACTATAACAAAGGTGCCGGGGCGCCAACCTTTTCCCCCCAAAAAACCCCCTAAATTTAGGTTATAAAAAAGGGGCCGGGGGGATAAAAATTTGGGGTTTTTTTTTTTGGGACCTTTTTGGGGTTTTTTTTCCCCTTGGTGGCTATAAAAATTGGGGGTGTAAAATATAAAAACCCAAACTTTTAACAAAGCTGAAAGTTTTCCCTCAAAAGGTTTTAAAAAAACCCCGTTTGGGGAATATTTTTTTTGGGTGAAACCCCGTTAGGGGTTTTTGTGGAACCTTTTATCAATTCAAAAAAAAAACCCGTGGTGGGGTTTATTAAAAATTGCTGTTTTTTAAATTTTAATTTTTAAAGGGGCGACCCCAAATTTTAATGGGAAACAAAAAGGGGCTTTCCAAATTGCTCCAAAGGGTTTCCCCAAAAAACACCCTTTCTGGGGAATAGGAATTTCGGGTGGTTTTATGGAATTTTTTGGGGGCCCTTTAAAAAAATTTAAAAAAAGGAGAACAATATAAAATTTGGAAAAGTTTTTTTAATTTTAAAAAAGGGCCCCGCTATTTTAAAATTTTTTCCCAAACCAGGGGTTGGCCCAAAAGGCGGGGCCAAAAATGCAAAAAAAAAAAACGTATTGTTTTGGTTTTTGGATAAAAAAGTTTTTTTGGCCAAAACCCTTTTAATTTAATTTTTGGGGACTTTAAAAATTTCTTTTTATTAAAATTAAATTCAAAGCTATTTTGAAATGAACAAAGGTGCAATGCGCCCCCCGTCAAAAAAAAAAAGTTAAACCCGTTTTAGATTTTTGGATTTATAAAGGTAAAATTTTTTTGGAAACCCTTTTAATTTACCCCCGTGGTGACTATAAAAATTTCTGGATTAAAATATAAGTGGGACCTAAACTTTAATTAAAAAAAGCTTTCAATGCGCCCCCAAAAACCAAAAAAAAAAAAAAAAAGTATCTGTTTAGATTTTGGATGATAAAAGGGGGTTTTTTTTTTGGGGACCCCTTTAATTAACTGTGGTGACTATTAAAAAAAACTGTATAAGGGTTTAAAAAAGCCGCTATCCCCCAAATTTTAACAAAAGGGGTGCAGTGGCCCCCCAAAAAGGGCCAAAAAAAAAAATATCTTTTTAAAAAGATTCGGATTTTTTCCTTTCAAGGTTTTTTGGCACCTTTTTAAATTTACCTTGGTGGGCTATAAAAATTTCTTTTTTTTTAAAATTTTGTGCCCCGCCCATTGAATGAACAAAAACTTGGGAGTTTGCCAAAGTCAAAAAACAGTATCTGTTATAGATTCGGATGTTTCAAGGGAAAATTTTTTTGGGGACCTTTCAAAAATTTAAACCCGTTTGGTTTACTTAAAAATGCTTGGGATTAAAATATAAAATTTCACCTAATCTGAAAAAGAAAAAGGGTTGGAGTGGGGCCAAATAAATCAAAAAACACGAAACCCTTTTTAGGGGTTCGGATTTTAAAAGGTATTTTTTTGGGACCTTTCAATTTTACCCGTTTTTTGAAAATTAAAAAAGGAATTTTGGGTATAAGATATAAGTGCAAAGCTATTCAATAACAAAACTTAAGAAGGTTTGGGAAAAAGAGGGGGCAAAAAAAAAACGAAAAAGTTTTTAGGGTTTTGGGATACAAGGTTAAAATTTTTGGCACCTATAAAACCCGGGGGGGACAAAAAGTTTTCCCGGATTCTAATTTAAATTTCAAGGGGTGAAAAAAAACAAAGGGGAAAATTTGGGAAAAAAAATTTAAAAAAAAAAAAAAAACCAATCGAAATGTTATACGATTAAAAAAAAACTGGGGTTTTTGCACCCTACCAAAAAAGACCTGCATTTTTAAAAGAAATGAAAGTTTACCAATAAAAATTTACACTGCCCAAAAATATCCAGGAAAAAACTTTTTAATTTGCAAACTGGGGGTTAAAAATGGGAAAATATTCAAGTGCAATGTCTACCTAAGTCTTGGTGAAATTTATCCAGTGTCCTTTTAAGCCTTTTCTGTGGGGTTCCGGCCCACCGGGCCCCCCCCCCACCCCCCCCCTTTTCCTCCCGTGCTTTATAGCGATAAGGGTGCTGCTTTAAAAAAAAATCGTAAAATTTCCTAAAAACTTCCCAATTTTCAAAACTAATTAAAAAAGGGTAAAAGTTGAGGGTTTCTCTGTTGAAAAAAAGTATTATTTTGTGAGGTTTGTTTTTTGGGGAAAATTTGCAGAAACGCAAGTCCAACTAGTATGAAACGCTTTAGAGAACTGAGGCCCAAAAAGGAAGGGCTGTTCTATTTTAAAAAGAGGGGCATGTGATTTTCCAGCCAATCGCAACCATACACATCCCCAGTCATGACTCGCCAACATCTCACCCTGCTCTAATTTTGTAAGCTGATTTTGGTGGCCGCCAAAAGTCAGGAACGCCGAAAATGGGGGGGATATTAAAAGGGAAAATTCGCCCGATTTTTAACTTTAAAAATTTTCCCCGTTTATCGAAAAAAAAACCCGATTACCATAAAAAAACCCTGCCGATTTTCTTTTTCGATAAAAAAACCCCTCAACACTATTTTAGCAGGATAGAAAACTTACTTTGCATTAAAAATTTTTAAAAAGTAATTTTTTTTCTATAAAGATAATAAACATGAATAAAGTTTTTTAAACTGTGCTAATTAAAAATTTTGGGTGGTGATATTGTGATGAAACTACAACCTCAATTCCAAAAAAAATTTTTGGGAAAATAAAAAAAATTTTAAAAAAAAAAAACTGAAAAGCAATGATGTAGAGGTGCCAACATCTAATATTTTATTCAGAAAAGGGGAAATAGATGCAGATTAAAAATTTAATCTAAAAACCTGTAGCTCTAAAAAGGGAAACAGGTTTTTGTTTTTTAACTAAAGATAATTACCCTTTCCAAATGGTGCGGGAAAAAACCGATAGAGGAAAGGCCCTTTGACTTAATATTGATTTAATGCCCTGCAGGAAAACAAAGGTTCAGGTTGAGGGGCACCTAGGTAAATGCCATAATAAAATAAACTTTCCATTTACCCTTAATAGAGCTTTTTGTCATGGGCCACAAAAACACTGAATTTGAGGAAGGCTAATTTTCCCCTGCTTAGAGAGGCACAAAACTGTATTGACTGGGACAATGTTTTTAAAAAACGCAGAACAAAAAATTTAATGGGAGTTTTTTAAAAACATTTTTTAGGGCCCATGGGAGGTACTTTATATGGTAAAAAAAAAATTAAAAAACAAAAAAAACCCAATGTGGAAAAAACATGTAAAGGAGGCAATAAAAATAAAAAAGAAAGCGTTTAGTACTAAAACGGAGGGCAGTGAAAAAGCATAAAAGCTTAGGGAAGAAAAAAAAGTGTGTAAATAATGATAAAGGAAAGCAAAGCTGGAGACAGAAAGACGTATCCCCCATAGAAAAAAAAACTCCCCCAAAATTTTTTTAACTATATAAATAGTAAAAAGTTTAAAAAAAGAAAATTTTGGGCCCTTTAAAAAGTATGGGGAGAGGAAATAGAGGGCAAAAGAGAAAAAAGCAAACCCATTAAACAATTTTTTCTCCACTGTATTTACGAGGGGATGCCTTCTGTTAGGCAAAGGGGGGGGGGTAAATTCAACCTAAATGTTTTTGTTTAACCGGGAAGGTGAGTTGCTTAGGAAATTAAAATGACAACCCAGGCCCCTGGGTTTACCCGGTTTTAAAGGGATTTAAGTTGTGTTTTTTTGGCCCTATTTTTTTTTTTGGATGTATAATAAAGGGGTATGCCCCAAAGGATTGGGATGCAAATTTTTGGTTCCAATATTAAAAAGGGGTAAAAAAGTGATCCTGGAAAAAAAGGGCCCGGTAAGCTTAACCTCTGTTGTGGGTAAAATGTTTTGAGGTTTTCTAAGAGATGTACTGGAGTATCTCACTGAAATTAATTTTTATAACGCCTTTCCCAAAGCATGGTGTTATGAAGGATCGGCCCCTGTCGACTAATCTCATCAGTTCTTGAGGAAGTTGTTCCAGATTGGATCGGGGTGAGGCCTGGATGTCTATTTTGGATTTTTCAAAAGCTTTTGATATGTTCCACAAAAAAGGTTGGTAAAAAATGAAAATGTTTGGACTGGGGGAAAATGTGTGAGGGGGAAAGCAACTGGCTCACTGATAGAAAACAAAGGGGTAAAATTAAGGGTACATACTCAAAATGGATCCCTGTATAGTGGGGTCCCGGGGCTCGTTTGGGCCCCATCCTCAAATATTTTAAAATGATCTTACACAGGGACTGCACGTAGAATATTGATTTTTTGCGATGTACTAAGCTTTGAAAAAGGAATCACACAATAGAGTTATTAAAAAAGGGAACTGGATAGGTTGGAGGCCTGGGAGGGGGAAGGGGCAGATGAGGTTTAAACATGATAAGCAAGGTTTTGCACATGGGGGGAAAAACCTTAATGTTACATTTTAAAAAGGGAAAAAACACGGGGCAAAAGTGCCCTAGAGAAGGATTGGGAATCTGGTGGAAAGTAAACTAACTGTAGCAGCCAGTGTCAGGCGAGCTCCCAAGGCTAATAGGACAGGGGTTGTATTGAAAGGGGAAATTTATGACATGATGGGAACATTACTTCCCATTACAAGTCATGGTTAGACACAATGGAATATTGTACAGTTTTGGGACCAATGCACAGGAAAGACATTGTAGACTTGAAAGGTACAAAGGGGGCAACAAAAAATAAAAAAGACTGGGTGGCTGCAATACCCGAAAGATTGCAAGGTTAGGGTTTTTAGTTTTGAGAAAAAACGGCTTCGGGAAATTAATAAAAATGTTAAATAATTAAGTGCCCAAAATAGAGTTCGCTAAAGATTTATTTATACCCCGGATGTATCTAGAACAAGGGGACCTTACGTTTTAGGAAAAAAGTTTTACATAAACTAGAAAGGGTTATTTACTGTTAGAGCAGTGGGGATGGGGAAAACTCTGCCAGAGGAATTGTCATGGTGAATTCAATAACAGAGTTAAAGAAGGGCTTGGATGCATTTTCTGGAGCGTAATAACATAACGAGTTTTTAGTGACTAGGATTCTGTAGGGGGGTCGTTGATCCAGGGATTTATTCCGATTGCCGATTGGAGTCAGGAAGGAATTTTTTGCCTAACATGAGGACAATTGGCTTTTTTATCATGGGGGGTTTTTGCCTTCCTCTGGATCAACACTTTAACACTTTAGCCCATCCAGTTCACAAATGGGCTGAACTGGATGGACGTATGTCTTTTTTCGGCCTGACAAACTATGTAATTGTAACATTTTAAAGGAAAAA
Source organism: Phyllomedusa bahiana (assembly GCA_025379985.1). Classification (NCBI taxonomy): domain Eukaryota; kingdom Metazoa; phylum Chordata; class Amphibia; order Anura; family Hylidae; genus Phyllomedusa; species Phyllomedusa bahiana. The sequence goes on from JAODAL010012753.1 coordinate 23,398, forward strand.
TATGTTGAATCAAAATTTCACAGTGTCTACAAATGCCAAGAAAGTTGGAACAAGTAGCAATAAGTGGCGGGAACAATGACATTGAGCAGATAACGAACAGCTGGAAGACCAATCAACAATGGTGAATTGCAACATGATTGGGTATAAAAAGGAGCTACTCAGAGTGTCAGTGTCTCTCTGAAGCCAAGATGGTAAGAGGATCACCAATTCCACGATTGTTGCGTAGAAAGATAGTGAAAGCAATACCAGAATAGTGTTTTCCAGCGTAAAATAGCAAAGACTTTAAAGTTATCATCATCAACCATACATAACATCATCAAAAGGTTCAGAGAATCTGCAACAATCGCTGTGCTGTCAAGGCCGTAAAACTCTACTGGATGTCGTGATCTCGGGCCCTTTAAACGTCACTGCATATCTCAAAAAAGGAATGCCACTGTCAAGGAAAAAACAGAATGAGCTCAGGAATACTTCCAGAACGCATCATCCTTGAACACAATCCACCGTGCCATCCGCCGTTGCCAGCTGAAACTGTACAGTGCAAAGAGGAAGCCATTTCTAAGCAAGCTCCATAAGCTCAGCCGTTTGCACTGGGCCAGGGGTCATTTGAAATAGATTGTGGCAAAATGAAAAACTATTCTGTGGTCAGATGAGTCACGATTTTAAGTTCTTTATGGAACAGTGGGACGCCATGTAATCCGGACCAGAGGGGACAAGGACAACCCAAGTTGTTATCATTTTCTCCGTTCAACCCTGCATCACCGCTGGTATTGGGTTGCAAGAGTGCTTGTGGCATGGGCAGCTTGCATGTCTGGAAAGGCACCATTAATGCAGAGAGCTATGTTCAGGTTCTAGAAAAACATATGCTCCCATCTAGACGTCATCTTTTTTCAGGGAAGACCCCGCATTTTTTTAACAAGATAATGCCAGACCACATTCTGCAGCAATCACAACATCATGGCTAGGGAGGAGAAGGATCCCCGGGGTACCGAAATGGCCAGCCTGCAGTCCAGATGTTTTCACCTATGAGGGCAAATTTGGCGCATTTATAAAGAGGTGCGACAAAGAAGGCCCAAGACGAGTGAACAGTTAGAGGCCTGTATTAGACATGAATGGGAGAGCATTCCTATTTCTAAACTTGAGAAGCTGGTCTCCTCTGTCCCGAGACGTCTGTTGACTGTTGTTAGAAGAACGGAGGATGCTACACAGTGGTAAAAATGGTATGGTCCCAACTTTTTTGGGATTTGTTGACGCCATGCCATTTTGAAACAACATATTTTTCTCTTAAAAGTATAGATTCTCTCAGTTTAAACTTTTTGATCTGTGATTTGTGTTTTATTCTGAATATAATATTAGATGTTTGCCCCCTCCACATCATTGCATTCAGTTTTTATTCACAATTTGTTTAGTGTCCCAACTTTTTTGGAATTGAGGTTGTATATCAAAACAATATTATAAAGATATCTCCAAAAATAAAAAAATAAATTTAGGCCAATTTCCCATGACTGTAATACCTAGAGATGAGCGAATTTCTAAAAAATTCGATTCGGCCGATTCGCCAAATTTCTCGCAAAAAATCGTTTCGGCCAAAGTGACCAAACAACTGAAGTGGGAACGCAGCATGACAAGGTAATATCAGCGGCAGCTAGAAAGAACCGAGCTTAGGGCCAAGATCCTACTATAGCATCAAAAAATGCAATAGTAAGTTCCAGGCACAGATCGCAGCACAGTAAGGGGATGTCACAGCAAGGGTCACTCGGAGAGGCCAGAGCTACCGCTGTCATCTAGCGGCCATGTGTTGACCACCAAGCCAATCGGTTCTGAATTGGTTGACTATTTTCATACCAACTTTCTACCAGGATGACATGCTGACAACTCGGTCTCCAAGAGCGGTGAGTTCATCAGCATCAACCCTTAGTTGGATATTGCCCGGAAGAAGGCTCGGGGCCACACCTTGTTCCTCTGGAACCTGCCTCTGTCCCATTTGGTTCCCACAGCCAAAGAACTATTTGTGCTGTCGACCCTCTGCACAACATAATTACTTGCCAAGGACACGAACTATTTGAGGGACAGTGGCGCAGGCAACAGCGGTTGGGGCAGACCAGAAATCCGCTGATTCTTATGCAGTAGGCAGGAAGTACTTGCATGAGCGAGAGTGGCTCAGCACATGGGGGTTATGATGCGAGCAGTTAGCAGTCAGGCTTCTGTACAACAATACAGTTGATGGAGTGACAACAGTGTATTGGCAAATACCACTATCGACTGTAGATATATAGACAATTTGGCGCGGAGCCGGTGAAGACAAGGCTTCATCATCATCATAGGGAGAAGAGGGCGGCAGCTTGCATGTCAGGCATTGGCGAAGCCGGCAAGTTGGTAGTTTGGCCAAGAGTCAGCAGGGTGGCAGCAGTGTGAGGTCAGGAGCCAAACAGACATGGGGTAGACAACCCGCTTTGCAGGTCCCAGTTAGTAGTGGCGCAGGGTTGTCACCATGGCAGCGGCGGGGTAGCAGTCCTGTCTGTCAGTACGGAGCATTGGTGGTAAAATCTACCCTACTCGACTAGTGTATGCAGCGTCACCCTTACAGTGGCCATCTCGGGAGAAACATGCTCGGATGTGGTGGTCAATCCTGCCCGCAGCACGCAGCACCCAGTAGCATGTATCCCATTTCAGGCAGTCATGGCCTCCACAACCTCAGTCAAAGGGGAGGTGTCTGATCTTTCCATCATATACGGTCCAGATGCTCCTGCTACTTGCGCCATTATGGCGCAGCAAGTCGCTTCACCGAGATGATTGCCCAGAGACAGCAATATGTGTCTAGCCATCCTAAGGCACAGAAGCTGACCATGCTCCTGTCCAAGTTGGTGGTACTGCGGTCCCTCACTTTTCAAAGACTGAACTTGTTGGATTTCAGGCGTGTATGGGGCAGAAATACACACACTGGATTTGACTCAGAATATCCCACAAACAGAATTATATGGACTCTTGGCCCACCAGTATAAATAACTTACAGAATGAACGTGATGGATTTCAGGCGTGTATGGGGCAGAAATACACACCCTGGATTTGACTCAGAAGACCCACAAACAGGGATAAATGGACTCTTGGCCACAGAATAAAATACCCTACAAAATAATCGTGATGCATTTCAGGCGTGTATGGGGCAGAAATACATACCCTGGATCTGGAATCTGAATTACCACAAACAGAGGATAATATGGACTCTTGGCCCACAGATTAAAATATCACCCACAGACTGAACTTGATGGATTTCAGGAATGTCATGGGGTGGCAAATAACACATCCTGGATTTGAAATCAGAATATCCCACATAAAGAGGACTAAATGGGTCTCTTGGGCCACAGAATTAAATACCCTCATCAGAATGAAATTGCATGGACTTTAGGCGTTGTATGGCGGCAGAAAGACAACTACAACCATGGATTTGATCAGAATACTTCACAAAACAGAGGAATAATATTAAACTTTGGGCACAGAATAAAATACCCTACAGAATGACAGTGATGTATTTGTCAGGCATGCATGGTGGCACAAATACACACCCAGGATTTGACTCAGAAACACTACAAACAAGAGGATAAATGGACTCTTTGGCCAGACTTAATAATGTACTACCGCAGAATGAACTTTATGGATATCAGGCATGTATGGGGAAGAAATACACACCACTGGATTTGGACTCAGAATAACCCACATAACAGAGGATAAATGGGACTCTAAATACCAGATAACTAAAATACCCTACAGACCCATGAACGTGTTGGAGTTTCACTGTGTGTATGAGTATCGGCAGAAACGTACACACCCTGGACTTGAAGGACAGAATACCCCACAAACATGTGGATAATTGGACTCTGGCAACAAAAATAAAATACACCCTTCGTAATTTCACGTGATGGATTTCAGGTGCAAATGGGGCTCCCGCAGAAATACACAACCATGGATTTGATCAGAATAACCCACAAACACGACGGATAAATTGACTCTTCCTCGAGCACAGAATATAAATACCTGAAAGAATTTAATGTGTTGGATTTCAGGCGTGCCATGGGGCTGAAATAGGACACCTGGTTTAACTCTCATGTAACTACCCCACAGATCATAAATTAACTCTTGGGCATAGAATAAAGTACCCTACAGAATGAATGTGATGGATTTCAGGCATGTATGTAGCAGAAATATACACCCTGGATTTGAAAAATCGGAAGTATTTTGCACAGAGTGCAATGTAGTGCTGCTATAGCTTTTGAATAGGACACAAAGTGAGTAGTGGGAGAATTTAAAATAGCTGCCGTATTTATATGGCTGTGATGTCACAGAAGCTGTCTGGCTGCTGATTGGCTGCATGTCATTGAGGGTGTTCCTTTCTTCCTTGCATAGTTCTCTGACCCATGTTACGCCATGTTGGTCGCATCCATTTTAGCTTCGTTACCACTAGTGTTGAGCGATTTTTATCGACAAAGTTGAAATCGGCAAGGTTTTTATGGTGATCGAATACAATTTTCAGATCATGCGATACATTAAGGTTAAAACATCTGTGCATCATATGTCTATTAAGATCGCGCCATTTTCGGCCGCTTCCTCGTAAATTTTTGGCGGCACAGCAAATCAGTCGACAGTATAGAGCAAGGGTGAGAGTGTGTGCGACGTCATGTTGGAGATGTGTATGGTTGCGATTTGGCTGAGGAAAAAATCACAATGACCTTCGTATTACATAGAACCAGCCCTTCTCGTTACGGCCTTAGTGTCCTCTCAGCAGTCTATAGGATGGATTGGACGTGCGCTCTTTGCCTAGTAGGCAAACAGACTCAGCGTAATTTCTAGTCTATTTCTGCACGATGAAACCTCTATATTAGCTGTGATCCTTACCAATTAGTTAGATTCGAGATTTGAAGTTTTTTATGTTTGTTTGCTAGAGATTTTTAATTTATGCAGTTCATATCGCTGTATAGTCTCTGGGGCGTGCGGCGGGGGGGGCGGGGCCCGCGGGCGAACACAGACTAACTTCCTATTATTACAAGAAACCAATGGATAAGTTCACAAAGACTCTAGTGTAGACATTGACACTGCAATATCTTTATTATTAATTCAGTTTGCTATTGGAAAGATTCCTGGATATTGGGGCATGCCTGAACTCTATATTGGTTACACATCATTCTAGTAACTGCAGGTGTCTCTTTGTTAGGTGCTAAAACTCACTTTTTTTATCAGTCTACATTTAAGATAGGTGGTTCATTTTCGATATCTTTACCCATTTTCACCCTAAGTGTTGATATATCCACCTTGCAGTTAAAATTACAATCCTGCAAATCTTTGTATGTCAGCCAAAAGTTGTTTGTTGAAAAATCTACAGTTTTCTGTTCATATGAAAACTTAACAGATACGTGTTTTTTGACTTTGCGACAACCCAGCTTTGTTTCATTGACGCAGATTATGCCACGTAAAATCTTAAAACAGAATTTCTATACGTCACCAACAGAAGCTGAATTGTAAAAGGTCGCAAAAAAATTACTGTGTATTATACGAAAACATAAATAGGATACGCGTGTTTTTTAGACTCTTTTGCCCGCACCCAGCTTTGTTCATTGACAGCAAGCCATAACGTAAATCTTTATAAAACAGCAATTCTTTAGTCTCCACAGGTGAATTGAAAGGTGCAAATAATAACGTGTATTATACGAAAACATATACAGATACGTGTTTTTTGTACTTTTGCCCACAGTCCAGATTTGTTGATAGACACCCTTGCAGTTTAATTTGATATCCCTGCAATTTTGTTTTGATTAGATGGGATTTCGAGTATAGCTGTGATTTTGTCCGTCTTTTTAATAAGAGACCTTTCAAAAACATATTCCAATACCTACTCAAAATTTGTATATATTTCTGAACATGGAGCGAATATGCTGGTGGTAAGCGTGCAAATTGAGGGGGTTAGCACATGGATGGGTTAGAGGTAACGATACCGGACGAAGGTTTGCTAATTAAAGTGGCTGGCGACAACACGCATGCCAGCGGATGTCAGTTTGCAGGACCCAGTCAGGCCTGTCCATCGTTGGGTCAGGGCCCTGTGAATCTAAGAAACGAACATCATCTCGCCAAATCTGTCTTCAGTGGGTTATATGCAACCTGCATCTTAGCAGTCTTACCTGTCCTCATCCTCCCACGTGCCACGGCCAAAAATTGTCGTCTTCAGCTCATCAGCTTACCCTCCAGTCCAACATGAAAGCAGACCCAAATGTCATAACTCAGTAGTACCCACCACTGGGGACCTAATCCATTGTCTGTAGACTCTTGATGACAAATTGCGGTTGGGGTCAGAGAGGCAATTTGTAATAAAAGATCAAAGGAGGCATGATTTAGGTCACTGCTCTGACAGCCCAGTTACTGATGCCATCAGAGGTGGTGAAGGGAAAGACGGTCAATCGGCATAAAATAATCAGACCACCGCCGGTCGATAATAGCCCCCCTTCGCGGTCGGTAAGCCTTGCAGTGCCCACTTGCTCTGTAGCTCGCAGCTTCTGGATGCAGACAATCCGGTACCGACCAAGTCACCTCGTGGTTGATGATGATGACGAACATTGCGGATCCATTCACTGGTCTTTTTCACGCTAGAATTTGCTTCGCAGAGCGCATCCTCAGTGGACGAGGAGTATAAGACGATGGAGGTAATGTCAATACGGGTTCCTGCCACAAAAAGGGACCCGGAGCGGCGGTCGTCTGAAGTCCACTGATATGTATTCCGCCAGCCCCACGGTCAGCAGCCCAAACCACGCTCTCGCTCTATCGCCGTCTAAAAGGTCCAGGGACCTCTCAAGCCTGGGCCTTCATTTGAGCAAGCCTCCTGATTTCACCCCACGCGATTGTCATAGGCCGCATCTTGACCAGTAAACGCATAAGTTAGAGCCTCCCAAAGAAACCTTAAGTGGTATAACCACCACCAACATGTCCTAGTCTCAAGCGCGAAATGCCATGAGTTGAAATCGGACGGCATCTCTTGGCCCCAAAAAAACGGCCAGACGAGGCGGGCTCCAACCAACTGTCTAACACCTCTGTCTCCGCCTCCTCCTCCTCCGCCACCAACCAAAGCGTTCCTCAGATGACCCTATGTCTCTCAGAGTAATGATCAGGGATCAGACTTCCGCTTTCAGCCTCACCGTCGAGATCCCCGAGTCCACCAGCACCACCTGAGACCCATCCTACCCCCTTCACACATTTCCGCCCAGAGTTAGTTTGACAAACCTGCACGCAGATTACCACGCGGCCCCCTGTCTAGCAAGCCAGCCTATCTGTCTTCCAGGGTGTGGGAGCAGACAGAACAGTAACACTTCTAACGCCAAACCACCAAACGCCAAAAGCCATGAATGTCGGCATCTGCCTGGCTTTGGTACCTTGAAATGTCTGCCCTTTCCGTCTGGTGGACAAAGATGGGTTCTGCCACGTCAATGGCCCTCGCACTGCCCCCTAATACCAGATGCCGAACAGGCATTTCCTTTGCCAAGAGAAAAAGCCCCGTCACCTGCCCATGGCCAGACACGCTGTCATCTGAAAATCTTCAACGCGCCGTTCGGTCCTGCATCTGTGGTCTGGAATTAGTCACATCTCACCACGACATCATGGACTAGTAAAGCACGGACAAGGCCGCTATATCCTCGTGACAGCTCACTGGGTGAGCTGGATGGATGTCTGTGGGGTGTGACGGTGGCTCTCGGCTTGGCGCCACGACTCTTCAAAACCGCAGGATGGTGCAGGGTCTTTCCCCAAGGTCCTCTCCGGTGCATCACGTGCCCAGAGACTCCAGGCCGTCGGTTGAAATTTAATCTGGCCTATGGAGGACCGTTCCACACACAGGTCAGGAGCTCGTGGACGGCTGCGCTCCGCAAACCGAGACCTCTCTCACGGAGCGCCATGGGTCCTGAGGTGACCATTGAACCTGGTGCCCAGAAGCCATAGGTGCGTGTGACGATAAGGAGCGAAATACTGCTGGCGCCCTTAAGATCCGGCTTAGGCTGAGAACCATCTTCCTTTGCTTAGGCCATGTCATGAACCTTGTCGTCCAGAAATTTCTAAAGAGCTAACAGGGTCTGGTACTGCTGCACTAGAAGATCGGGGCTCAGAGGTAATGAATCTGAATTTGCACTTCCAGCCAGTTCGCACACCCTGCTTGGTACCGGCCTGGCTGCGTTGAAGCGTCTCAGCTCGGCTCACCGGCAAACCAGTCTCATTGTTGACAGTATGGCCAACACGCTGGAATTCCACCCTCCAGCCATGCTAAAGACGATTGTAGGGCGCCAGCAGCGACAATGCCATTAAGCAGTACGAAGTGAACATGGACTGACAAGCGCCGCGTGCGGACCCTCGGCGGTGGTTGACGCAACAGGAGAGTGGTGGCAGCGTTGAAAGAGCTCTGCACCATCCTTTACAGTTTTGAAGAAGGCCACCAAAATGGTCAGTGTGGTCGATGCCCTTGTCAGCATGAGCATTGTGTGGATCTTAGTTCTCTGGCACCGACGTTCGTTGGCTACACTCTTGAATATCAGGTCCCCGCCAGCGACGGGAGGAGGAGACGGCACAAGATGCAGGACACGGTTTGCCTTTCTACTCTGTCTAAATCCCAATGGCCCCCGACAGATTTCTCAATTTTATCGGCGTCTTTCATTAGGAAGTGGTTCAAGGGTCCTAGTGATAGTGTGTAAGGCGGCACCTCAGCTTCAGGGTGCTTCATGAGCCAAGTCAGGGCTAGTGTTGAAGCTGTGCCGAGGGCAAGCGGAAAGCGGGAGGAGGAGCGAGGTACTCCTAGACCCGTCGTCCTGCCTTGGAAGAGGTTGCTCGTGACATTTGAGGCAGGAAGAGGATGATGTGTTGCTTGCTGCCCTCCAACCTCTGACGGCTATGGAAAATCAAGCTCAATCTCTCACATGAGTGCTTGGCATGCTCCATTTTCCTCACAACATGATCCTTGCATTCAAGGCCATCAAAATTGAACAATCTGTTTCTGGGTGGCCACACCTCCTGGATCACACACAGTCGGGTTACAGCTAGACTAACTAAACTCCAGCCCTTTCCTTCCACCCCACCCAATTAGAGAGTAAAATGCAGGCAAAATGGAGACCTTGATGATTGACCAAATGGAGATTCTGTTGCAGTTGCTTTCACGTTCTTAAAAATGTCACGTCGTACAACCGCCAGAGACGATGATAGCAGTAGAGTGCCAAGTAGCCAGTAGCCGGCAACCAGCAGCAGGCAAGCGGTGGCAGTAGCCTATTGGGTGAACTCTCTGCGCAATACTTTATTTACCCCAACCTCACCAACTACATGCAATGCAGGCCACTGTTAAACTCCCAGAGACCAGCTCTATAGATCTTGATTAGTGCAAGACCTATCTAGTGTCTCAACACCAATGTTTTTGTATGTGTTCACGGATCCCAACTAGACTTTTTACCTGGGTATCACCAAAAATGGATCGATTTGCTCCGAGCGGCTAGCCAAGCCATAGAGGTGTTGTCCTGAACAGCAGCCAGCGTCATATATGAGCGTGACACGTTAAGCATCAAGTACGGAAGGTACGTCTTAGACCAGTACCATAAACGCTCCATCCGGTATTTCCACAAGATAATGTGAGTATCGTTTGAACTTTCTCTCAAGGATGATAATCAGGCATGGATTATGATGATGTTGTGGCCCTCCCCAATTGACGGAGGTCACAGATTTAGTTGCTGGTCACTACATCCTTCAAAATCACATTCCTCTCCCAAACAGAAATGGTCCCTCTTGAAAAACTCTTATTTTTTAAAATGATCATTTTCCTGACATGCTTAATTTTTTTTCTCAATTCACCCACACACCAGTTCCTTTTGCGGGTTTTGCTGTGAGGGAGATCTCAAAAGACACCAAGGTTTCAATGACAAATCCATATTCCCATTTACTCACTTCTCATCTTTAGAATTTTTAATCATTTGTCAATGGTTTTGGAGGTATGTTGCCACTCACAATTTTAACTGTGGCGGAGAAGTCATATTTATTTTTTTTTTGGGGTCTTGGTGCCTGTGAGTTACCAGCAATTAATCATGGTCCTTTGGAAACGAATGTGGCTTCTTAGTGGCATTTCTCCTTCAACATTTTTAACAGTGGCTAGGAGATAGTCATATTTTATAATTTTTTGGGGCACTCGTTCGCAGTGAGAGCTTAGACAGCAATATCATGGTCCTTTGGAACAGGAAAGGTGGCTGCTTCTAAGTGGCCTTTTCTCCTTCACAATTTTTAACAGTGGCTGGAAGTCTTTTTTATAATTTTGGGGGTACTAATGTGCTTTGAAATGCAGCAAATACTACAGGTACCTATCATAAAAAAAATCGTTGTCTTCTAATAGAACATTTGTCTTTCACAATTGTCCCGAAAGTGGCTCTGGGTCTATGTTTGAATTTTTGGCGGGCATTTTGCTGTGACACTGCAGCTATACTACAGGTTCACTAACTCTCATATTCTAAAAAAGTATGTTCTCTACATAGACTATTTGTTCTTCAACTATTGTGCTCAAGAGTGGATCCAAGGGTCGATGGTTAGCTGCAGAAGTCAGGAATAGGGTTAGGAACATATCGTTAATGGTACACATATTGCAAAATGATCTCTGTTTTTGCCATGTTTCTTTAACATAGCTATCAATCCCTTTTATTGGACAAACCATCTTTAATACAAATTAAAAAAGAGGAAACAAAGAGACATGGTGGGGATCCATCCGATTTTTCACAAAATGTGTTTTCTAGAATTAAAAAGTACTAAAAAAAGTGACACTGTCATAAAAATAGGCTCCGGTTAAAAATACATTCCTCTGAATTGTACAAAGGGAGCGGTACCACGGAGTAAACATTGTCCAGTGTAGTTTATTACTGAGGACAAGGTGTATGGAGGCCACGGAAACGAGAACACATCGTACAGAGACCATATTCCTCCAGCACCGTTGAGTAAAATGAGATTAGATAAAGAGATGCCAGCATAAAGAGGCAAATGGGATGTAACCAGGAGCTGTTTAACACAATATTTACAAAGTTGGAAGCTCAATTGGTCCACAATCATATCGGCCAGGGGCAAGCCGCTACCAGGTATTGACTGTGTACTGAGGAAGGCTGGTGTTCTCACCACTTCCGCTTCCGCACTCTGCTTCAGCATGACAGTTTTGTTGCTGTGTCATGATGCGGCTTTTAACCTGAACGTCGTTAATTAGATGTCAGGTCGCCAGCCTGGGCTCTCACAGAACACAACTCGTAACTACGGGACATGGGTCATGCTGTGGCCCCAGGACAGGTATACGTCAATGTACAACAGTTGAAATAAAAAAATGGTGGTTTTTGAAAGTCTCCTTGTTCCAGCGCACTTTTTTAATGCTGGGGGTCATGCTGGGTTTGGGGACTCATGCTGTGGCCCATGACAGGCTATAGTCTATGTCCCAGTGAAACTAAATGGTGGCTTGAAAGACTCCTATTGTTCAGGCAACTTTTTTAACTGTGGGGGTAATTGCAGGTTCTGGGGCTCATGCTGTGGGCCCATGACAGGTTTAGTACAATGTCCAGTGAAACTAATAATGGTGGTTGAAAGACCTCTTTTTCCCCGGGCAACTTTTAAATATGGGGTTATGCAGGTTTGGGGCTCATGCTGCCTTCCAGGACAGGGATACTTCACATATCCAGTTCAATGTAAGTTGATGGTTCAAATATATACTGCCATTCTGGCACTTTTTAAATTCGTGGGTAATGCAGGTTTATTAAGTGTAATGCTGTGCGTACAAGTCAGGGATAGTGAATGGTGTGTTTTTTTTTTTTATGTGGTCATTTTATACCTAATAAGTGTGTTGCCTCCAAGATGTAGAACGTTTCCATGTGACTGTTCGTGTGATGTTAATTACAGCTCTCCAGTCTGTTTGGGTGTAAGAATGAAGGTGTCTGGTTGCGTCTCCCATAATGACTTTAATGTCAATCAGCTACATAATCGGACACCTGATCACTATCGAAAAACCTTATCGGCCATGGTGGCGCAACTATATGACATCATCGCACAGATGATCGATAGACCAACGTAACGCACTACCAAACACTAGTTACCACGAATAGCAATGAACTTACGGGCTTCTTTCTAGATATTAATTTTTCCCTTGAAATTTCTTCATGAATTCCACTTTGTTAAACTCAGTTCGCTCATACTTGTAATAAACATGGACTTCGCTCAACTATATAACCAATTTGCTGGGTTTATCCCTCATGATGCTAACTCTGTAGATTTTTAAAATTACTATTGTGTTTTGTTTCTTATGTAAAATTTGCCCTCCAATGAGACTTTAACTTGATTGATTTGACTGAGCTTGAATGATAAAATTAAGGAGCATTTCCAGCTAGGAGTAAATATCCGGTTATTATATCTTAAAGGGATTGTGTCTAGAGATGGGCGATATCTTCTCTAAAAATTCGTATTAGGTGATTTCGCGCCCGATTATCCGACAAAAGTAATTTCAGCGTGCCGAATTTCTTCCGGGATGAATGCATTTAAATAAACAGCTATTTTCCAGGCTGCACTGAGCCCTGCAGGGTGCTGTAGAACTTTGTGCCAATGCTTAAATATGAAGGGGAGGCTTGGTTTGGTCTTACAATACAATGTGCTCGCTTGTGTTCTTGTATGACACGCCTAAATGACTGCCGCCGCTTTAGAATCGCTTCACTATAAAATTCCCCCTGGGCTCTTAAGAGGGCAAAAATGACACAAAAAAACTGATAAAAGCAGGGAATGTAGGCATGATAAAGTCATGGCAGCGAAAACTGGAAAAAAACAAGCTGACGAGCCCTCGGCACAGGTGGACAACTTCAGTGAACTGAGTAGTGGACACCGGTGACTGAGCGTCAGAGAGTGTCACAATGACATTCTGGATCGACGGTCCGGCAAATACAGTGAGTAGGCCACAGAGTGGCACAAGGACACTGTGATGGAGGTCACCGCCAGCTGCAGCATGAGGGCAGACAGTGGCACAATGACAATTCTGAGGTCGGCAAAAAACCAAGGAGTAGGCCACAGCAGTGGCACAATGACAAGTGTGGAGGTCTCACCGGCAGCTGCAGCAAGCATGAGGTCAGACAGTGACACAACGATATTCTGGAGGTGGCAAAAACATGCGAAGTAGGCTCAAAAGAGTGGCACAATGACACAGCTGTGAGAGGTCAAGGTAGCTCAGCAGCAGCCACAAGGTGCTGGAAGTCGGCACAGTGACATTTGGACGGGTGGCAAAAAACAGGAAGTAGGCCACAGAGTGGCACAAATGACAGAGAGTGGAGGTGATGGCTGCAGGAGCAACAGCATGAAGTCAAAGAGTGGCACAATGACACAGTGTGGAGGTGACAATTCAAAATAAGATTGTGGACCCGTATTTCTTGAAATATTGCTTTTCTTTGTGCTGTAATCAATAACAAGCGGTTTAGGAATTGCAATATGAATTACAGTGTCGGACCAGGTGAACGGCAGTTAGCAGCAACACACGCAGGCAGTATGAGGTCAGAGAGCTGGCACAATGACACAGTGTGGACTGTCACGGCATCAGCAAAGGCAGCAGCAGCAGAGAGTAATAGAGTGGCCACAATGACGTGTGGAGGTGGGTGGCAATACCAGTATATCAATGCTATTAATAATCCCTGTTAAAACATATACTTTTAACTAGACTATCTATAAATATTATTATTCTCAAACCCCTATATGAGTACCACTACATACCTTGATAATTACAGCCCATACTGTGCACTATCTGCAGTGGGTAATCGCCCCGATAAATGAAGCCGGCTTCGCTTTAAATGAAATGATGATCATCATTTATAACTACATGCGTGTCTCAGACACCTTAAATCCCTGCTTTCCCGACGCGTGTCTCCCCCATACAATATTAAAGGGGGGTTCATCACGGGGATTCAAAATTTCTCTCACTGCTGGAAAAAGATTATGCTATATACAAAGAATTATACTACAAACACACTGTACATTTCCTTTCTGATTAGTTAAGTGGACTGATACTTAGCCTTAAATGCTCGTGCCAGTTAAAAGACGATAGTTCCGCAGCACCTCTAGTACGCTTGGCACCCAAGATAAGAGGGATACAGAGCAAAATTGTCTCTGACCTCCCTTTTTATGTCTTTAAATAGCACGCAAATGTATAATATACAAGTCACCAGTGTTTACGAAGTAGATGTTATTAATAATAATTTAACCCCGTTTCCAGAGTTCAATGAGCTCGTATGCATACTTTACCACTGTCATGGTTCTTTTCGGCGTTCGGAATATGTTCAACCATGCGCATATTCCGGGCTGCTAAACATAAAATACCTGTCGCTTCCGGTTAGCATGCCTGGAACGACATCCGCGCATATGCTGAAAGCCGGCCCAGACCACGCGGCGCCCGTGCGTTCAAAAACAATGAACTCCTGCGCATGTCAAACGGAAAAACAATGCCATGTCAGCTGAGGACAATGAATTTTTGTACCCCGAATGTCTTCTTTTGGCCCTGTTTTAAGCCGTGTCAATCTATATGTGTTTGCTTATAATATTTGCTCCGGGAAAATACAATTATAGATGTCGCCACATTAGTCTTTTATTATCATTTTTCCATGGCGATGCCCAGGTGGAGTCAGGAATAAGTACATTTGCCAAGGTTGACTCCAGTGACAGTTAGTCTGTATATGTGGGTTAGGAGTACCATTTAAACTCTATACGTAACCTTATTTATAGGTATGGCGACGATTCCCAAGTCTTTGGAATTGGTTATGGGCATTGTTTTTCCTTTAGACATGCAGCAGCTAATTGTTTCACAGCTTGAACGACGGGCGCCGCGTGGTCCAGGGCCAGGCTTTCAGCAATTTGCGCGCTCAGCCCCCCCCAGCCGGTGTGGTTTCCGGGAGGCGTGCTATCCGGGGAAGCAGACAGGTATTTTACTTCCGGATATGCGCTGTTGAGACATCCCGGAACGCCGGATTAACCAATGAGCAGGTAAAGTATGCATACGGTGTCATGGGAACCTGGAAACGGAGTATCATATTATTCATCATTACTTGTAAAACTGTGGGACTTGGTATATTATACACATTTGCGGGGCTACTCTTATGGATCATAAAAACGGGAGGCAGTACGACACATTTTGTCTATGTATCCATAATATCCTTGGCGAGCCAGCCCGTACTTGAGGTGCTGCTGGGATCTATCGTCTTAATACCTCGGCAGCCATTTAAGTATGTATCAAGTCCACTTATCTAATCTGTCAAAGGGAGAGTACATGTGTCTTGTAGGTATATGCGTTGTTCTGTAATATAGCGTATTCTTTTTCCAAACGTGACCCGAGAATTTTGAATCCCCTGATAGAACCTCTATATATTGTATGGGGGAACGCGTCGGGATAGAGTGGACTTTTAAAGGTGTCAATAAACGCATGTAGTGTATTGTCCTGTCATTAATAGCGGAGCCTGCTCTTTATCGCGGCCGATTACTCCACTGGCAGATAGTGCACAGTATGCTGTATTATCTAGTATGTAGTGGTATTATATACGCGGGTTTAGATAATAATATTTTAGCTAGTTAGTAAAAGTCTTATGTTTTAACACGGCGTTATTATTTGCAAGTGATATATTGGTATAAATCCTCTGTTCACTATAGAATCGTGTAGTATTCTTTTGGCAATACCTCGTCCCTGTAAAGATGGTTGTGGACAGATGTAGAAACTGTCAGCAGATGTGTCGGCATTCAGGCGGGTGGACGCACTCGAATAGTGGCTGAGGCAGGTAGTTGAAACCCAGACTAATTTCCTCACGGTATTGGTGATGCGGGCATGGGCCTCGATGTAGTCTGACGCATAGGCATTGTTGGGTGGAATTCCTGGCCCGATCCAAGCCCAGATTCATTCTTGACAAAGGTCAGTCATTCACATTTTCGTGGTAAAGTGGGCCTCCTCCTTGAGGTAACGATGGCCCCGGCCCGCACAGAACACCCGCCTCTGATTGCGACACTATGGAAGGGCCAGGACTAGCTTCTCCACTGTACTCGGCAAGTTGACCCGGCCCACACATCCAGTTTGGCTGCCCAGTGGTCACAGCGGATCTGTCTAACATGGGTTGGGGCGAGTGCTTGTCCAAGTAGGCCACCATCCTGTTGGCTCAGCGGTCTGACTCTCCCAGGTCCTGATGCCTGCATGCATGCTGGCGAACTGCCCCCTCCTCACTAGTGAGGGTGAAGGAAGATGCTCATCAGTGACTCCAGACTCTAGGTTGCTGCTGAATGAGCCCGGCGGGCTAGGAGCTTGTACAGAGAGTTGCACAATGACCCCCCACATTTCCCTCAGACCAGCGGTCCGGCAGTAGTACGTGAGTGCTGAAAGAAACCCCCGGTCAGACCCTGTCAGAGGAGGGACCGACTGCCGCAGATAGGCAGCGGCCATACTGACCTACGGAGGATTCCCTATAGTATTTTCCAAGTTTGTCCTTACCCTCCTCAACTAGCTGGAAAAAGGCCCCTACATTTTGGACACGTAGCGTCGAGTCCATAGGTGGGAAACGCCAGAAGTCATCCCTTCTCCGGATGCTGACTATTCGGCTTTCACTAGCAGCAAATCAGGCATGCTCCGCGGGCCATCTGCACAAGTGACTACGAGGGCTCCCTGCCATCCATCTTCCGACTGTATACTGACACAGTGCTTGCGGGTCATCTGCCTCGTCTTCCTCATCTCCATCTACCTTCCTCCAGCTGCTCATGAATCTCTTGTCACCTGGGTAGATCTAAATGCACTCATTTCACCGACCCCCCCCCCCCCCCCCCCCCCCCCCCCCCCCCCCCCCAATGATTCTGCTCAAATGTCCTCCTCCTCCTCCTCCATTTCAGTTCCACCCGGACTCATGTGGCCACGAGATGTAGTCCCACGTCTCTGTCCCCTGACCCTCAGAGAGATTTTCAGCATCTGTTCCAGGACATTGAAGCATTGGAATGACGTTATTCATCCCGTAAGTCCTGGTGACTGAAAATAATGACGCCTCCTCGAATCG
The DNA here is from genome assembly GCA_025379985.1 of Phyllomedusa bahiana. NCBI lineage: Eukaryota > Metazoa > Chordata > Amphibia > Anura > Hylidae > Phyllomedusa > Phyllomedusa bahiana. The sequence goes on from JAODAL010012753.1 coordinate 40,461, forward strand.
GCCTCAAAAAACGGCAGGTGGTTCACGCATGACGCTGCCACCTGCGATGACACAAAAGTTACACAGGGGAGTACTCCTGTCCGCCGGGTTCATCTAAAAATTGTTAATGGCCTTTCTCTGTTCCAACAGTTGGTCCTACATGTGCAGGCTGGAATTCCAACGGGTGGAAACATCGCATATCAGAGTGTGTTGGGGGAGGCCGTTCTGCCGCTGCAACTCGAGGAGGGTGTTCTGGCTTCGTAGGAATGGATGAAGTGCATGCACAGTTTCCTGGCCATTTTCAGAATCTTCTGAAGATCGGTGGAAGAATTCAGGAACCTTTTCACAACCAAATTTAACACATGTGCCATGCAGGGCGCATGGACCATCCCTCCTTGGTGCAGCACGACACCATGTTCCTCCCATTGTCCGTCACCATGGTTCCGATTTGTAGTTGGCGTGGAGAAAGCCACACATCGATTTCTTGCTGCATGACGCGGAGCAGTTCCTCCCCTGTGTGACTTCGTTCGGCGAGGCAAGCCAGGTGTAGAACTGCGTGACACCGCTGTGCGCTACACATGTGGTATGATGGAGCAGTACTTCTGGAGGCTGAGATGGTGGTGGTGGTGGAGTAGAAGGAGGCGGACATTGGCGCAGCAGCTGCAGTTTGAAAACGTGGAGGAGAAAGCGGCGTCTCCTGTCCAAGTTGTTGGTGTGTCTGGGCAGGAAGCACATTCACCCAGTGGGCCGTAAAGGACATGTACTGACCCTGACCGTAGTTACAGCTCCAGATGTCCGCGCTGCCGTGCACCTTTAAACAAACCGATAAGCTCAAGCACTGGCCCACCTTCTGTTCTACATATTTATGAAGTGCTGGTACTGCCTTTTTGGAAAAGAAATTATGGCTTGAAACTCTCCAACTCGGTTCGGCACAAGCCATAAGTTCTCTGAATGGTGCAGAGTCCACCATTTGGAAAGGGAGGGACTGCAGTACCAACAACTTGGACAGGAGCACAGTCAGATTCTGCACCTTAGGATGGTTGGACGCATACTGTTGTCTCTTTGCAATCGCCTCGCTGAACGACTGCTGGCGCCATGAGTATCAGGAGCATCTGGACCGGGAGATGATGGGAAAGAGAAACAGCTCCCTTCTGCAGAGGTGGTGGAGCCCTGACTGGCTGCAATGGCATGCGTGCCACTGGCCGCTGCTGCTGCAGTGGCAGCAGGATGGACCACCACATCTGAGCCACGTTTCTCCCAGACCACCGAATGGCCGTGGTGCCAACATTAGCTCACTGGCCACGCTTTACTTTCTGCCCACAGATTCTACATATACCCATATTCGGCTCCTCCGGTGTCTTAGCAAAGAACTAACACATAGCCAAGTAGCTGATTTTACCGTCAACGCTCCGCACTGAGTGACTACTACCTCCGCTGCCTCGCTGAGCCCCTGTGCCACTTTCTTGGACCTGCGAAGCGGGTTTTCTACCCCATGGCCGCTTGGCTCCCGACCTGACACTGCTGCTACCCTGCTGACTCACGGCCACACAACCCACTTGCTGGCTGCGCCGCTGCCTGACGCGCAAGCTAACGCCCTCTTCTCCTGACGATGATGAAGCCCTTGCTTCACCCGGCTCCCAAGTGTGGTCGGCTACATCATCATCTATTGGTGTTTCATCATCACTGCTGTCCTCATCACCGGTCTTGGTATGCAGAGGCTGACCCCTCACAACATGACCTCCCATGCCACTCTCCACATATATACTTTACCGCCTACTGCAAGAAGCAGGGGATATTGGCCCCATTTCTTCGCTGCCAAGTAGCTGCTGACTGCCCTCCTCAAATTGTTCATCCTCGCTATATAGTGGCGCTGAGCCCAGACCACATAGTAGATCTCTGGCTGAGGGAACCGGATGGGACAGAGGCGGGTTGAGGACAGGTGAGGGCCGCTGACCCGCTCCCTGGCCATGCCAACTAAGTGTTGTGTCTAACGTTCCCACCGACTCTTGGCTGGGGTTGTCAGATGTCATCTGGGAGGAAGTGGATGACCTAGTCAACCAATCAAGAATCATTGGGTTTGTAAGGGACCCGTCAGGGGCGCACGAACAGACACAGACAGTGTGAGGCCCTGACACTGCTCCCAACCCCTGTCCCTGCCTTTTGGGGTGCCCGACTCCTTAATAGGTCGGCCCCAACCAGAAGACTGACCCATATACTGAATAGTGTGAAAACAAAAAGACGCAGACAAAACAATACAAACAAAAATATGGGAACGTTAAAGCAAGCCAAGTCGGTAAACTATCGGGAACGCGGGTACAAAGTCAGAAGGCAGAAGAATAAACGTGATCCAAGCAAAGTAAGGTAACCAGGGAGGCACAGAATAGAGTAGGGTAAGTAACAGACAGAAAAGGACCAGTTATAACCAGCAAAGAGAGGGGGACAGAAGACCCCTTAAATACCTTCCAGGGAGAACTAAGGAAAAAGGGGCAATAGGAGGAAGAACAGAAGACCAGTAGGAAGGTAGAGCTGTCAATCACCAGGTCAGGAGCCAGGTTAACCGTGGAGTGCTGGAAGATTCCGGGGCCTAGGCGTGCGGTCAGGAATCAATCAAGATAGCAGGGAAGAAAAACCCAGTTCACACTATGTGAACACAAATGTAAACACCTATGTCAAAAACCACGGCTTACGTCGCAACGGCCGTTGGCCGGGCGACCAGAAACTAAAAGCTGGGGTTCTTTCTGGCATGATAATGACAGTACCCCCCCCCCCCCCCTTTATGAGGGGCCACCGGCCCCTCAACAGACCCTCTATGTTTAGCAGAATGGATCTGGGTTGAACTCTTTCCTTTTCCAGTTGGGGGCATGTTTTGCAGATGCGACTCGGAGGCGGGACATATTTTGGGGTCTGGTTCGGCGGTTTTTACTAGGTTTTTTGATTTTTAGTTGGGCGTTTTTTAGAGTCTTAGGGACTCCTAGCCCAGACTGTGCACAGTCGATTAACGGCGGTTTCTATTTTAGTGTTTATCCCCGGGCCTGGCAGATACCTGAGGTGGAAATCATCCTCACAGAAAAAAGGGGAACAGTTCAGAAGAAGCAGAATATGCTGAGTCGGCAGACAAAGAAAATGGATTAGAAATCAAGGTTGCAACATGTTTTTACCGGAGAAGGAATATTTACAGGTTTCCTCAATATACTGATGCAAAGATTCTCGTTCCGGGGCAGACAAGTTGAGCTTGGCCCCAGGAATGAGGTCTTTTAGCGCCATCATCAGGCCGGTGTGGAGAACGATTATCCAGCAACGTCCCCATCACAGACATAATTGAATTTAGAATTTACATTCTGACATATCATGAGCATTAATCCAGCACAAAACCAAGGATGGACCACATAGAATGAGAAACACATGAGTCACCCCATTTGTTCAACTCAGTGGTCCTCCAGTCGAAAAAGGATTATGGAGGCGGACCCAAGGAAAACCAAGAATAACCTCTGCAGCGAGTTTCTCCATGACAAAAAACCGAAATCTTTTCTGTTTTGCGAACTCCCAAATTCAAAGTGACCTCTGCGGTACAAAATTTTTTTCCCTCCCTCGGGTTAGGGGTTAGAATCTACACCTAAAACCCCAAAAAAGGGAGAACACAGAGGACAAGTTCCAAACCCAAGGCTTTTAGCAAAAACCATACTGATAAAACTGGCAGCAGCACCCGAATCAATCATGGCATTACGGCAAGAGTCTGGAACTAGAATACCAAGGTTACGGGTACAAAAAACTTGTTATTTACATTTAGGAGGTACCTGTACTCCGAGATTACCTTCCGGGAAATCGCCCCGACGTTTGATATTAACCTTGGGGTGATTTGGGTCTAATCGGACAGTCTCTTCAGGAAATGGTCAGGTTTCCCACAATGAGGCACAAAGCGTTCTCCAACCGGTGTCTCCTCCTGGTGGCAGCAGATGGAAACCCAACACCATGGGTTCTTCTCCAGAAAACTGAGGGGAGATGGTGTGACGAAGATGGAAGAGGAGAAATTTTTAAAGAAGGTAGAAGGAGGTTGTATGGGGAAAGTCTGCCTGAGCTTAACAGTCGACCCCCTTTCTTTTCTGCGTCTCTCCTTAATCTTCTGTAAAATAGACACAGCCAGAGTTATAAAGTCACTCAGCGTCTCGGGAAAGTTGGGTGAAAACCCATAGCATCTTTTACCGCACCCGAGCCCTTGTCTGAAAAGGTCTTCAGAGGTTGGTCCGACCACCCAGTCAACGTGCACCTTTGGGCGGAACTCGGAAAACAGTAATCTTCGGTTTGAGCGGTGGCCCTGCTAAATAGATAGCAAATGGGCCTCGGTCCATGCCACCCGGTTGGGGTTATTCATAACCTGACCTAAAGCTAAAAAAAATTGGTCCACTGATCTCGACTCAGGGCTTCAGAAGGTATAGCTAATGCCCAATCCTGAGGTGGGCCCTGGAGGAGAGACCCCAACAAAAAAATGCCACTCTTTCAGCCTCAGTGGGAAAATAATTGAAGCGAAAAAAAAAAAACTACAAGATTACCTGAAGGTTCGGAACCTGTCAGGTTCCATCAAAGCGGTCAGGTAGAAGCAAACTTAGATTTTTAACGGAAGTTAGGATCCACAAACAAAGGGGCAGAGTAGGGACACAGCGGGCAGAAAAGTCGGGTCCCGGGTTAGTTATGGTATCCAGACGCTGCCGAGACTTGATTAATAAGCCCCGCCATGCCCTGATAGCTGAGTTGCCAACTCGTCCAAGCGATCAGTGACCGACAGGCCTGGTACTCATATTGAATCGCCGGGGAGAGTTGATTGGGTTATGGGCCCGGTTATAATGTAATGGGGACCGTCAGGGGAGCGACGAAACAGACACAGACAGTGTGAGGCCCTGACCTTGGTCCCCAACCCCCTGTCCCTGCCTTTTGGGGTGCCCGATCCTTAATAGGTCGGCCCCAACCAGAAGACTGAGCACTATAACTGATAGTGTGAAAACACATGATGCAGCAAAAACAATACAAACAAAATATGGAACGTCAAGCAAGCCAAGTCGGTAACTATCGGGAAACGTCGGTTACAAAGTCAGAAGGGAGAAGAATAAACGTGATCAAGAAAGTAAGGTTAACCAGGGAGGCACAGAATAAGTAGGTAAGTAACAGACAGAAAAAGGGACCAGTTTTTAACCAGCAAAGGAGGAGACAGAATAGACCATAAATACCTTCAAGTAGAACTAAGGACAAAGCCAATAGGAGGAAGAAACAGAAAACCAGATAGGAAGGTTTTTGAGCTGTCAATCACCAGGATTCAAGGAGCCAGGTTAACCCGTGGAGTGCTGGAAGATTCCTGGCCTAGGCGTCGGGGCAGGAATCAAAACAAGATTTGCAGGGAAGAAAAACCCAGTTTAACCCCTAGTGAACAAAATGTTAAACACTATGTCAAAAACCACGGGGTTACGTCGCAACGGCCGTGGCCGGCGACCAGAACTCAAAGCTGGGGTTCTTTCTGGGCAAAGACATGGACAGGGTTGCTGAATAACACTCGGCCGCTTTGATGACACCCGGGAGTTCTGGCCTCACGAGTTGGGCCCCTAACTGCGACATTCCCCTTGCTGTTTCTGCGACTGGGCCCCGCTCCAGGAATGTTTGTGCCATGCCACTCGCAGGTGAAGAGCCTGCCACCTCTTGTCTGAAATACTGTTTGTTCTTAATATGTACAGACACTGTTGATGAAGATATTGTATATGATAATACACACCCTGTATTTGACTCCCAAATGAACCCAGGGGTTAACAAGCTTGGGCTAACCCTTGGATTATAAATTGCGCTCCACAAATTGCCAAAGGGAAAAAATTTACTTGTATGTGTCGTTTAAAAACAAATGTGTATTTTAATGAATGTAAAAAGCAACAAACAGGATTAATTAACCTTTGGATATGAACTATGCTACAGGCAAAATTGCTTCTTTGGCGGTGAAAAAAGAAGGTTTCTTTTAGTGGCCACAACAGCAGAACAATGCTTTAAAAACCCTGGATCTAATATTGCGCCCAAAGAAATGAGCAACCAAAAATTCCAGTTTGTAGCATGTTACAATGGCGTGTATTTTACGGTACACAACAAGGGGGAAAAAACTTGTAATTATCCTTCGGTTATGGGAATTATGCTACAGGAAAAATGTCTTTTTTGGCAGTGAAAAAGACGGTTTCTTTTAGTGACCACAAACAGCAGGGAAAAACGCTTAGTTAACCCCTGGGATGTAAAATTGCGCAAAAGAATTGAGTTTAAACCAAAAACTACCAGGCTTTGTAGCGTGTTACAATGGCGTGTATTTTACGGTATACAAAAAGAAGAAAAAAAATTGTAATTAACCTTCAGTTATGAAATTTTGCTACAGGAAAAATGTATTTTTTGGCGGTGAAAAGACTGTTTCTTTTAGTGACCACAACAGCAAAAACCGTTAATTAACCCCCGGATGAAATTGCGAAAAGAATTGAGCAACCAAAAAAAAGAATGGTATTTGATTGTTAAAAAAAGCTGTTTCTTTAATGAATTTCAACAGGAACAGGCTTAGATAACCTTGGATATTCAATGTGCTGTGGCAGATAGCATTTTTAAAATGTATAGCAGCGCATGGGGCACACTGGATTCAGTTTCTTTCCCCACAAACAGAATTAGAAGTTAAGGAAGGTCTCTGAGACAAGCTGTGACACCCCCAAAAAATTTCCCTTTTAAAAAAAGGGCTTTAGAAGAGATATCATAAGAGCCGTGGGCAGCACTTCCCCCAATCAGTTTCAGGGAGAGCTTTATGAGTCCCAGCGTCGCGCCCGGTTTTTAGGCGGTGAGTCCAAAATTCCCACGGTCCTAATTGGTTTCTCTGCTTTGTAAAGTGGCTTGCCCCTTTCCTCCCCCGGTTCTTTTGCCCCCTGTAAAGGCCCTTTTGCCGCAGCCCTTTTACAAACAAAAGCACACTTCGTTCCGTGAAGTACCCCCCAAAATTTGACTTTGTTAGAATCAAAAGCCCTCTCTTTGTGTCATCAAAAAATGACTTTTTGTTTAAACTCCGTTTTTTGTTAAAAACATTTTTTAGGGAAAAATTTTTTCTATGTTTTTTTTAAATTTTCCATATCACTTTCGTAATTTTTTTTAATAATTCCCCCAAAAATCCTGCATTTTTTTTTAATTTGGGGCCCCTAACCTAAAAATTTTGTCTGAACCCTTTTCCCGGTTCTGTTTTTAGAAAGCTTTTTCAAACAGGCTTTTAAATCAGAAAAGCAGGGGCCCAAAAAGAAAGGAGGAAAAAAAAGGGTAAAAGATAACACAGAATCCCACCCTCCCAAGAGGAGAAAATCACACTTCCCCCCTCCCCTCCTTCACAGAGAAAAAAAATTTTTCCCAAAGAAGGAAAAGGGGCAGAAAACTGTCTTTTTAAAAACCCTTGTACATGAAGGCTTTTAAAAAATTAAACTCCCCCTTTATTTCTGTTAAAGCAGTGCAAGCAAGAATGTTTTCCCCAAAAATTTATTTTATAAAAAAAGGTGAAAAATCCTTTTCAATCAGGGAAAAAAAAAAAAAAGAGAGGAAAAAAAAATTAAAGGATCAAGTCTTGATTTTAAAAAAATAAAAAAAAAACCCAAAATTTGGGGGACTTTTTCCCTTTTTAAAAGGGGGTTTTTCAAGACTTTTTAAAAAATTTCCCCCCACTTTTCCCAAAGGTTTTTTTAAATTTGAAAATTAAATATTTTTTACCTCCCCAATTTAAACCCAATTTTCCCAACACTGCCAGGGGTTTCCCTTTACCTCCCTTCCCCCCCCTCCCGGGGGAATCCCCGGTTTTACCATCATTTTTTTACAGGGCCCCCAGGCCCCCACAATCACATGACTGCAGGGTTTTGGGTGTGACCAAAAGAGGCAAAGATTTGGGTTTTCAAATTTTTCATGGGATCCTTTTACAATTTTAAACCCCCCCAAACAATTTTGGGAAAACACACTAAAATTTCCCAAAATTTGCAAAAAAAATTTCAAAAAACCAAAAAAACCCCAATCCTTATATACCCCTCAAACACTTTATGTGTAACACATAAAAAATTTTTAGCAATACTCCTTTTTTGTATGGCCCAAAAAAAACTTTTTTTAAACTCCCCTTTAAATAAAACTTTTTTAAAAAATAATTGAAACCTGTGGTTTTTTTTTTATTTTACCAAACTTAAAAAATTTCAAATTTTTTAAAATTAAAGTCGTTTCTGTAAACACAATTTCCCTATTTCCGGCATGGGGGAGCTTTTGTTGTAAACCCCTTGGGATTCCAGCAACATGTTCTAAGGTTTTTGGGGGAGAAACCCCCTTTTCAAAAAAATGCGGCCCCAAACCCTTTAAAAAAAACTTAAAAAAACCGATCACTAAAAAAAACACTTCCCGTGACTTTCCAAAAAAATAAACAAACCCTTTCATAAAATTTTACATGAATTTTCCAATTTTAAAAAAATATAAAAACATCAAAAAAAAAATTGCGGAAACAGTAAAATTTGTCCCAAAAAAAAAACAAGGGGCTGGGGAACTAAAACCCCTCCCGTCAAGTATTACTTTTTGTAGCAAAATAAAAAATTTCTCTTCATATACATTTTTTTAAAAAATTTTTATTCCACAATTGCAGTTGTAAATAAGTCCCCTAACCCCTAACTTGACCAATTTAAAAGGTGCTGCCCCAGTTTTGTACCTTTCCCCATTTTTGGCCCGGGGGCCCCCAAAAGGGTAAAGGTGGGGTTTTATCCCCCCAAAGGACCCCCCTAATACTGAAATTTTCTAATTGTTTTTCAATTTTGACCCAAATTTTGGGGGTAGTTGGCCCTTTTTTTTGCTTTAAAGTTTTAAACACCCCCGCACTTTTTTGATATAATTAAAGGAATTTTTCACAAAATTTCTGGTACAAGGGCCCTTTTTTTGTTTGAAAAGTTCTAAAAAAAAAGTTAAAATTTAATAATTTCCCCCACCCTGATAAACCCCAATACCTGTTTTAAGTCAGATGACCTTTCAATATTTTCAAACTTCAACCTAATCAAAATTTTTTTTTAAAAAAAATAGGTGGTTTTTGGCCAAATTTTTTCCCAAAAAAAAATTTCCTTTCTTTTAAGGGATATTATTTTTTAAGGGTTTTACAAAAATCGGTTTTTTAAATTTTTATTCCTTCCCTTTTAACCCCTTGGGGGGGAATGTCACCATTCCCTTTAAAATCCAAAAAAAAACCCCTCTTCAGAAAATGGGCCCGCCAAATTGTTAAAAAGGTCTCCATCCCCTACCTCCTCTGTAACACACCATTTAAAAATTTTCTTAACATTATGAAATTTTCAAAAAAATAAACACCCACTTGACCCTTTACTAAATTGTTTCTTTTTTATCCATTTGTTCAACACTTTCAAGGTTAAATCCAAGGGAAAATAAAGTCTTTGAAACTTTGCCCATTAAAATCTAAAAACCTTTTTTGAAACTTGTCTCCCCACATAAGCTTTTTCCCCCCGGGCCCTTTTAATGGGGTTACAGTGAAAAAATTTTTCCCTTTAAATTAAAAGGTGGGCAAATTGCAAATTTCCCCCCTTTTTGGGGGCTATTACAAAAATTTCCCTTTTAAGGGGCCCCAGATTTGGGGGGTTCTTCTTTTTGTTTAAAAAAAAAAGCTTGTCCCAGAATTTTTTTCTTTTCCAAAAAAACCGATTTTAAAAAATTGCCAAATTTTTTTTTTTGTTGCTCCCCAAAGATTTTAAAAAAAATTTTGGTTTTAAAAAGGAAAAACCCCTCCCAAAATTTGGGGCACTTTTAAGCAATTTTCCCCTCATTTAAGAAACAACTTTAAATTTAGTCCCCTAAAGTGGAGATGTACCGTGTTCATCCCTTTTTCCCTTGGGCCCCTTTTGGGGCCATTTTTCCCCCCCGGGCTTTTTAATAAGTTTTCATTAAACCCAAATTAAAATCAATTAATAACAATGGATTATAAAATTTTTCCCAAAGAACTAAAAAAATTTTAAAAATTTTTAAAATTTCCTTTTTTTTAGAAAAACCCTCCCTCGAGCCCTCAAAAAAAATTTTTATAATTTGGGGAACCCCTTAAATTTTGAAGGGGCCCCCTGATTGCTGATAATTTTTCTTGCAAGGGAATATGTTTGTAAAAAAGTTTATGGCATTCTTAAAATGAAAAATTCTGAACTTTAGTTGGGTTTTTTTTTCCTTTTTTACTTACCCCCCCGTTATTGAATTCCCGAATATGCCCTTTCTTTCCCTCTTCCTTTACTTTTCCCCCACCCGGGGCCTGAATACCCCTTTTGGGTTTTTCCCCTTTTATCACATTTGGGACTTCGGCTGTCACCTTAATAAACCAAAAAATCAGGGGACCTTGGGGGGTCCCCCATGCAGCCAAAATTTTCCCTAAACCCCCCTTGGGGGGGGCTCTGGAAAACCAGAGGCTCCCCTTTGAAATTCCCAAATTTTTTTTTAAAATTGATCAATGTTCCCCTATCTCCCACGGAATTTGAGAGATCCCACCGATTGCCCCGGTTTTGGGTTTTCAGTACAAACGTTTTAAAGGGGTAAAATAGGGTTTGTGTGTTTCTGTAAAAAAACCCAAAAGCCTTGGGATTGTGGAATTCCCCTGGGCCCCCCGCAAGAGAAGAAAGTAAAAACAGGGTGGCCCAAACCGGGGCCCCAAAAAGGGGAAAATAGGGGCCCGGGCTTTTACCGGAGGCCCCCGTAAAACCAACGACCTTAAAACTGGGGGAAAAACCCCAGGGGCGCCTTTTCCCTGAAGGGTTTCCCTGGTTTACACAAAAGTTTAGGAGGGAAAAAACAAAAAATTTCCCGGCCCGAATTGGGCGGGTTTTTAGAAAGGAAACTGTAGGGCAGGGGTTGGGAAAAAATCTCCTTTGGGGCAACGGCAGTTAAAAATTGTCCCCAACAGGTAACAGGAAATGGGTTTTTGGAAAATAAAAAGAAAAATTTGGAAACAAGGGAAAAAGTACAGGGAAAAGCCACATGGACCCGCAAAGGGGTTAAAACCCTTTTCCGGAAGGGTTTAAACCAAGGGAGATTGCGATTTGGGATAAAAGGCAAATTAACAGGGGGCACTTTTGGAAACCCGAAAAAAAAACCATAAACACAAACGGGCAGGGGCCCCGTAACAAATAATAAAATTTAAAAATGGAAGCAGAGGCCCCAAAAAGGTTCCTTTAAAACCCAGGGGGTCATTAAAAAAGGGGAAAATTGGGACACTGTCCCCTTTAAAAACCAGATTTAGGGAGGGGCACGCCCTAAGGGGGACAAGTTGGGGAAAAGTGGTTTCTGGCAAGGGGAAAAGACAATTTAATTAACCCGGGCTGGAGCAGGGGCCCAAGGGGCCAAGCAGGGGCGGGAAAAAAGGGGAAAAAAACACAATTTAAAAACTCAAAAGGGACAGGAAACCCAATTTGGGGGTTCCCGGGGCCCGAGGGCAGGGGGGAAGCAGGGGAAACAAATGAACCCCGGGCCCCTGGTTTTTTTTGGGCCAAAATTTTAGGGTTTCCCCCATGGGGGCCGTTTGGCCCCCTTTAAATCCATCCCCAAAAACAGGCTGTTTTTGATCATCCCAGGCCCCATTTTAAAATTTAAATTTTTTTTAAAGCTTCAGGGGCTTAAAAGGGGGCCCTCCCCCCCAGCAGAACAAATTTAATTGGGTTTGGGTTTTTTCCAAACCCTACTTGCCCCTGTTTTTCCCGGGGTGTGCACCACGGCCCCCGGGGGGGGGGGCTTTTTCTCCCCTGGTTTTCGGAGAAAAGCCCTACCCCCTTGCTTTAAATTGTTCCCAAATTTTGCCCGGAAAAAACTGGGTGGGGAAAATGAACCCTTTTCTTTTTTTATCGGACAAAACCGGGAGGGTTCCAAAAAAAAACCATCCCGGAAAAAAACCTTTATGGGAGGGCTGGGTGCAAAGTTTTTTTTCCATAAAATTAAAAAGTTTTTTTTAGCCGGGTTTTTAAAGGGGCGGCCCTTTTAAAACCCGAAAACTGTCTGGGAAAAAATGCCCCGAAAAAAATGCATGGGGGGCAACCCCCAATTTCGCAGATTTTTCTAGAAGCTGGGATTTCCCCCCTCCAATTGCCACAAAGCAGTCCTAAATTTTCCCCCTTTTGCGCCATCTTTTAAACCCGGTGATTTCCCAAGACTTTCCCTGGGTTTTTTTCAAACACTTTTAACTATTCATTTGGGGTTTTCCCGGGGACATCCCTTCCCCCATCGATCCCCAAACCCCAAAATTTTTGGGTCAACATCACTTTCTCTCAAGTAAAACTTTTTGGTGGGTTTTACAACCCCCTGGGAAAAAAGGGGTCTGTTGATAGCAAATTTTTTTAACCCCCCTCTCAAGGTTTTTGGAAAAAAAAACCCTTTTTAACCCCATTTGCCCTCATTTTCCCCCTCTGCTTCAGGGCAAGGAAAATGGGGGGAATAAATCCCTTAAGTTTTCCCAAAAAATCTTTTCTACTGGAAAAAAATTTGAACCCCCGTAGTTCCCTTTTGGAAAGGCCTTCAAAAGGGGAAATTTAAAGGAAAGAGCCCGGCTGGTTTTAGGGTCTTCCAAAAATTCTGGACAAACCCCAAACGCTTTTTTCCAAAAAAGAATTTTATTTGTTTTTTTCCAAAAAAAACAATTGAAACTTTTAAACCCCCCGGAAAAGTCTTCCCCGCCATTGCCCACTGGGCCCCCCATTTGCACCCATAATTTCCCAAAAAATCAACCCCTGCTTCCAAACCCATCCTCAACATGAAAAAAAATTCAGGGTTGGGGAATTTTGAGAGTTTTAAAAGAAGGGGAAAACCCACTCAAGGTGCATTCTAAAAATTTTTAAAACCAATTAAATTTTTTGGGGGTAAATTTATAATTTCCTCTTAAAAATGCCCAAGGGGTTTTCCCCCGGTTTCCCCAAAAAATCCTAGCATCTATGCCTCCAAAGGGGGGGCAAGCCTGGGAAAAGATCCCTTCCTCCCCATGCTTGGGGCTACGTCATTAACCCCCCAAACTTTAAATCTGGTCTCAACCTTTTTAAAATCCTGGCCCCTTGGGGCCTGGGTTTCCCCCGGAAACTTTTTTTTCCCCTTGTCCCCCCGGGTTTTCCAAAATTTTTTTTGTCATCACTCATTTAAAACCAAAAACCCTGTTATTTATTTTTTGCCAACGAGAAATTTTTGAAGCACAAAGGGAAGATTATGTTCTTTGGTTTTTCCCCCCGCTGTGCCCCAGCATTTTTCTTTCCTCCCTGGTTTTCACGGCCCCCACCCCAGTATTTGGGGTTGGCCAAAAAAAAGGCAAAAAACCCCTAGATGGGGGCAACAATGTTTAATCAGGGTGCTTTTTCCCTCCCCCCTGTCTGCTGAAAAACCCCCTTTTTCCTCCTGTGTTTTTTTACTCTGTCCCCTGGGGCCGTTTTCCCCCCTTTAAAAAAAGCAAGGAAAAGCAAAGGGGTTTTTAAACACTCTGGTCAGTCCCAAAACCCCCCACCTGGGGAGGGCGGGGTGATGAGGGTTTAAAAGGTAAAGCTCGGGTACTAATCCAAATCAGAGGGTTGGTGTCACAAATGGCCCTTTTGGAAAGGGCCCCGGAGGCCGGGACCAATTAATTTTCGGGGCCCGGGGGCCCTGGCACCTCATTTAAAAATTCCCCCCATTTTTTGTTAGTCCTTGTCTAATAGGGTTTTTCCCCTTTGGGTAAATTTTCCTGTAAACTTTTTTTTTGCTCTCCTGATTTCTTACCTTCCCGGCTCGCTTTTCCCGACCCCCCCCTTTGCCTTTTACCTTTTTTACTGCGTCCTGCCAATTTTTTGGGGGCCCCCCCTTTTTTTTGGGCCATTTTTTTTTGGCCCACAATTTTTTGGGCATTACTTCTCGTACTTGCCCGACCCGGGAATGTTGGGCCCAGATTTCCCTGATGGCCCCTTTACCAGCGCGTAGGGGCTGTCTCAAGTTGGGGTCTCCCCCCAGGGCACACGCCAAGTGGGCAGGGACGTGGGCTGGGGGGGAGTCAGGGCCCCACTGCACCTCCTCTGACGTGAATTTTCTCAGGCTGAAATTTTCTGCTCCCCAGTCCATGAACCCCATGCTGCACGCTGGAGCAGGTGCAGGGACTTACCCATTAGCCCAAAAGACCTGGCACTGAGGGTACAGCAGCGGGAGACCTTCCCAGGGTACCCCCCAGGGTGGGATCCTTCCGGCATCGTTTTCCCCCCCTCTGTGGAACCCCCCATTCAGTTACCCGATAGGCTATTCGGGTGACAAGAAAGCCTTTCTAACTTTCAGGGAAGGATGTCGGCTGTATTTTCGACTCCGCCCACGGGGGGGGGGGGTTAATATCAGTAACTGGCAACAAGAAGCCTTTGAAGCTTCCGAAAGACTTAAGCAGTTTTTTGTCACTGCCCCAGTGTTGGTTAAAAGGGGACTATACCAAACCCTTCGTCGTTGAGGTCGATGCTTCTGAGTTCGGAGCAGGGGCAGTCCTATCTCAGGGGTCGACCACCCTGACCAATCTTCGGCTATGTGCTTTCTTTTCCTAAAATTTCCCCGGGGGGAGGGAACTATATGCCGGGGAGGAATTGTTGGCCACTAAGTGGGCCTTCGAGGAATGGCCCCACTTCCTAAAGGGGTCCCAAACCAAGTCACGGGCCTAACAGATCAAAAAAACTTTCCTTTCAAAGAATGCTAAAAGGGTAAAAACACTCAGGCTTGGGCATTGTTCCTTTACTCGCTTTAATTTTGTCGTCACTTACAGACCAGGATCTAAAAATGTTAAAGCGACCATTTTCAGAAGTTTCTGTGCCCTCACTCACCTCGGGGGGGACCACACCCATATTTCCCCCAAAGGGGAACGATTGTCTCAGTCATGTCCCCCCGATTTAGCCACTGAGATTAAGAACCCCCAGGACAGAGACCCGCTAATTGCCGGGTTCTAAGTCTTTGCCCCACTCAGTTTCGGCACGGTTGTTAAAGGAATTACATGATTTCCCTATTAGGGGCATCCGGGGTTTTGGCACAAAGAGGGCCCTTTATCTCTCGCAATTACTGGGGCCTCATTGTAGTGATGGGAGGCCAGTGGCACGTGTCATTTGTGCTGGGCAAAAATTACCAGAACTCGTTTTTTTGGGGAAAATTTGTCTTTTCCCCCTACCCGAGACCCAAGGACCCACATCTCCATGACTTTATGACCCATCGTCCACCCCTGTTAAACGGCATTTTGGGGGGGTTATCGTTTTAGCAAGATTGTCATTTTGGTTTTCCTTAAAGGTCGCCGTCTCCAAGAAGTTGCCGACTTTTCACAAAACATTGTCAAACTCATGGGGTTTCCCCAGAATAAAGTTTCGGACAAGGGGTCCAATTTGTGTCCCTTTTCTGGAGATCTCTCTGTAAGGCTCTGGGTATCACCCTATCTTCTCCTCGGCTTTCCACCCTGAGACTAATGGGCAGACAGAGAGGGTAAACCAAACCGTTACACAAAAACTGCAGTCGGATTGGGTTAAATACTTACTGTTAGTGGAATTTGCGATTAATAATCAGGATAATAGTTCATCTGAGGTCTCTCTGTTTTTTTGCAACTATGGTTTTCACCCGAGACATGCATCTTTATCCAGCACTACGTCCGATCACAATGGGGTGTATGCTATCATTAAAGATCTGTGCACAGTCTGGGCCCAAGTTCAGAAGAACTTGGTCAACGCCCAGAGCATCCAAAAAAGAAAGAGTGACAAGAGGCGTCTTTGATCTAGTGGTTTTGCTGTGGGGGATAAGGTTTGGTTGTCCACCCGAATTCTTCACCTAAAAGTGCCTTGCAGTAAATTAGCTCCACGATTTGTGGGTCCTTATGTGGTATAAGAAGTGGTGAACCCGGTAGCATTCCGTCTTAAGTTACCTCCCTCCCTCCGGGTTCATAAAGTTTTTCACCAGTCACTGTTCAAGAGGTACATTCCGTCTCCGACTTCACCTTCTATACCCCTTCCTCCTGTTAGTGTAGAGGGTCAGTTGGAATATGAAGTCGCCCGTATCTTAGACTCCCATAGAGTGCAGAGGTCCTTACAGTACCTTGTCCACTGGAAGGGTTATGGTCCGGTGCCGAGGTCATGGGTTCCGGCCAGGTTCATCCACACTAAATCTCTGATTAGGGAATTCCACGACTCTCAGCGGGACAAACCCAAACCAGGGAAGGGTCCAGTGTCCCCTCCTAAAAGGAGGGGTACTGTCACGGCGCACGTTTCCGCCATGAAACAGCAATGCACGGTAGGGGTTAATCCCTCTGGTCAGTCGACACACCCAGGGAGAGGCCAGGCTGAGGAGCTTAGGAGTGACAGCTCGGCTCCTAATCAAGTCAGATGGTGTGTCACACTGGCCAATAGGAGGGCCCGGAGGCTGCACCAATCGTCTGCTGGGACGGGCTTCAGGCACCTCATTTAAACTCCCTCATTTCTGTTAGTCCTTGCCTGAGATAGGTTTTCCTCTTGCTATTTCCTGCGTATTTTTGCTCTCCTGATTTCTGACCTCGGCTCGCTTCCTGACCTCACCTTTGCCTCTGACTTTGCACTGCGCTCCTGACCGTGTTTGGACCCTGGCTTGTTTCTGACCATCCTTTTGGCTTACGTTTCTTGGCATATACGGTCCCGTACTGTGGACTGTTGGACTTTGAGTTTCCCTGACGGCCATGCACTTAGCAGCATAGGGGCTGTCGTCCAGTTGGGGTATGCCGCCTAGGGCAGCACACCAAGTAGTCAGGGACAGTGGGCTGGGTGGCAGTCAGGGCCCACTGCACCCCCTCTGACGTGACACTCAGCTTCCAGTTTTTCCTATTCCCTGCCAAACATTTGCAAATACCTGCAGAGAGAAGCAAGCAAAGACTCTTCTGCCATTTCAGTCCTATGACTGCAGTTGCAACAAGTCCTCTCCCACTGATGCTGGTCTTTACTCCGCCTGCCTATCCCCCTAGCGACCGCATCTGGTGTTCCAGCTGTGGACCCCCAAGTCTAAGAAGCTTTCCGGATCCGGCAAGTTATCATGCCTGAAGGAAGTTCTTGTGCACTTTTGATGTCCCACACCTCCTCTGGAGATTTCAGAAGAAGAGAGGGAAAAAAAGGAGAAAGAAGAGGGGACTTAAAAGGGATATACTGTTCTAATGTGCGCCGTCGCCCTCACCCCGGAACACAAACGCACTGTGTCAGCGTTCCTCTCTCCGGCTGCCCTGCCAGCAGCAACTCATCTCTTCATTGTCTCTCCAATGGCTGGCCACCTCCTGCTTCTTAGGAAACTTCCTTCCTCTGCTCCTTGCCAGAATGTTGCTGTTGCTTAGTGTACTTGACCTGTGGTTTGTTACTTGTTGTTAACTTGTTGTGTTTCCTGGCACTGACCCTCTGCTATGAACTTCTGACTATGCATGCCTGCCGCCTCCCTTGACCTCCTTACCTGTCACCTGACTACGCCTCTGCCTGCTCCCTGTGTGCCATGTTTGGCACTTTGTCTGTCACTTTGTCTGAGCGGCCATATGAGGGGTAGCCACCTGGGAGTCCACTGCAGCCAGGCCCATCCTGCCTTGTGGCAGGCTCTGATGAATTCCTGGGGGCTTTTTAGACTCTGCTCTATGGCATGCTCAGTGACACCTCTGTGACAGGGAGCAGCAGAATTTTGTGTTGGGCACTTTGAGTATGCTAGAAAGCCTGCCTAATCAGATAATATGGGCATCACCAAAAGGCTGTAAGTTAGCTTGGTGCACCAAACATAACTATATAACTAGCACCTTATATAAGCCCTATTAATGTGCAGCTGCAGGCCCGGCCTGCCCATAGGGCAAACCAGGCATTTGCCCGGCGGGCCATGCAGCCATCACGGGCGCGCAATGTGATGACGTCATTGCGCGCCTGCTCCGCGGCCCGCACCCGGGAGTGAGCGGCCGCACCGGAGGAGGGAAGAAGAGAAGAAGAGGCAGAGACTTCAGGTAAGTATTGGTTTTATTACTTTTTATAAACTAGTAGCCCTGCCTGCATACCTATATACTGCCCCATACTGCCCTGCATACCTATATACTGCCCTGCATACCTATATACTGCCCCATACTGCCCTGCATACCTATATACTGCCCTGCATACCTATATACTGCCCCATACTGCCCTGCATACCTATATACTGCCCTACATACCTATATACTGCCCCATACTGCCCTGCATACCTATATACTGCCCCATACTACCCTGCATACCTATATACTGCCCCATACTACCCTGCCTGGCTATATACTGCCCCATACTGCCCTGCATACCTATATACTGCCCCATACTGCCCTGCATACCTATATACTGCCCTGCATACCTATATACTGCCCCATACTGCCCTGCATACCTATATACTGCCCCATACTACCCTGCATACCTATATACTGCCCCATAATACCCTACCTGGCTATATACTGCCCCATACTGCCCTGCATACCTATATACTGCCCCATACTACCCTGCATGGCTATATACTGCCCCATACTGCCCTGCATACCTATATACTGCCCCATACTGCCCTGCCTGCCTATATACTGCCCCATACTGCCCTGCATACCTATATACTGCCCCATACTGCTCTGCCTGGATATATACTGCCCTGCCTGGCTATATACTGCCTCATACTGCCCTGCCTGGCTATATACTGCCCCATACTGCCCTGTCTGGCTATATACTGCCCCATATTGCCCTGCCTGGCTATATACTGCCCCATACTGCCCTGCTTGGCTATATACTGCCCCATACTGCCCTGCCTGGCTATATACTGCCCCATACTGCCCTGCCTGGCTATATACTGCTCCATACTGCCCTGCCTGGCTATATACTGCCCTTCCTGGCTATATACTGCCCCATACTGCCCTGCCTGGCTATATACTGCCCTGCCTACCTACCTATATACTGCCCTGCCTGCATACCTATATACTGCCCCATACTCCCCTGCCTGCATACCTATATATTGCCCCTACCTATATATAAGCCCTGCCTGCCTACCTATATACTGCTCTGCCTACCTATATATCAGCCCTGCCTGCCCATATAATGGCCCTGTCTGGCTATATACTGCCCTGCCTGCCTATATACTGCCCTGCCTACCTATAGTGGCCCTGTCTGCCTATTACTGGCCCTGGTTACTTATATACTGGCCCTCCCAACCTATATTTGGCCCTGCCGCCTATATACTGGCCCTGCCTACCTATAAGTGGCCTTGCCTGCTTATAAACGGCCCTGGCTGGCTACATAGTGGTCCTGCCTGCCTATATTCTGGTCCCTGCCGGGCTATTTTACTGGCCCTGCTTGCCTACATAATCTCCCAGCCTGGCTACTTACTGGCCCTGGCCCTACCTGCTAATTACTGGGCCCTACCTGGCTAAATTATCTGAGGGCAGCCCTAGCTAACTGGCTAATTACTGGGGCAGCCCTAGCTAAAACTGGCTAATTACTGGGGGGGCAGCCCCAGCTACCTGGCTAGTTGCTGGGGGTAGGCCCTTTCTACCTACCAAATTAATGGAGGAAGGCCCTGTTTACCTACCCAATGGGGGGTCTACCTATTTACATGCCACTTATCTGACATTTTTTAATTTTAATTTTTAGGTCTAACATACGCTGTTTGGGGGAATTGATAGGAAAGTTGCTGGAAAAGAAAAGGAGCCAAAAAGATGTATTTGTGGTAAATTCTACAGGGACGAGTAGTGACCACTAGAAGAGGACACTGCATGCTGTCCTGGACAGAGAAAGAAATGGAAGGGAACGACTCATCAGGGAGACATCATGGAGGTTTGGGCCAGATGGAGAAGAAGACAACTCCCATCAGAAATGACATCTCCTGTGATTCCCTGCTGCCCAGGGGTCATTTTAACTTCTGTGTTGAATCAGTGCTGTATTCATGTGATGGGTGACCTATTTTCTGGTGATGTGATTGGTGGGTTGGGTAGGTTATGTTGGTGCTTATGTAGTGTCAGTGTGGGCTTGTCCCTGATTGTAAAGCAAGTGCACACCTGACTCTGTGACGAGGGGTTTCTCTGCACCACTGTTTCTTTCTGGCTTGTGTGTAGAGAGCTCTCACACAGAGCGGTTTTGGTGCATTTTTTTGATGCGTTTTTTTTTTTTTTTGCAGAAATGTTAAGCATTAACTTATCTGCCATTATTCACAAAAACGCACAAAAAAACATCAAAAAGGCACCAAAAATGCTCTGTGTGAAAGCAGCTTTATAGTGTAGTTTATTTTAGAAAGTGGCGAGGGGCGAGAACAAGGGACATTTTGTAAGCGGATATTGTATGTGGGCTGCTGGGGGCTTTGTGCCAGGGCTGATTTTTATTCCCAGTCCGGCCCTGTGCAGCTGTAATACTGGCAGCCACCCTATCACGAATAGTAGGTCTGTGAGTGGTTTTTTAACAGTATTTTTTCCTATATAGTATCACAGCTCTTCTGCATGCTGGTGTGAACTGGTTTTTAACTTGTGTGGAGGTGTATACTAAGCAATTGCTCCACTCATAAATAGTAGGCATGTGAGCAATTGTTTAACAGTACTTTTCACCTGTGTATCTCCACCTATGTGGCATTGGGCTTTTTTGCCTCCTACTTGGAAATGTTTTTTTCCCTGCCTCTGTAGCACTTAGCATGGATGGCCTTTTTCTGTGATTATGGGCCTCATATAGTAAAAATAGAAAAAAAGGACACATATAAGTACATAAGCATAATTTAAGCATGTGCTGTTTACAATACTGCCAATATTTACAGAACTGAAAAAAAAACATACAGAAAAGTTTATATGATATTTTATTTAGTCAGTAAAGACCTTAATTTATAAATAAGTGAAGAATCTATTCAAGATCTTTTCTAAAACAGACTTCGCACTGGAGAGGAAGCAGCAAGCACTTCAGCTGTGTATCTAATGCAGCAAATAGCAGGATTTTAAAGGTTTGCTTCTTTATTTTTAAAGATAGTGCCAGTCAGCCTCCTATCATCTATTCCTTAGACATTATAGATTTTATCAATGGACAATTTCATAAATAAGTAAAAAGAAATTAGACAAACAAAATCAAGAGAAATCAAGAGTTAAAGTATAGTTACTGAAAAGAGAAACATGCTGTGCATTAGTAATAAGTATTTGAGCAAGACAAACTACCAAATATAGAACCAGTCAAATCATCTGTCAAACTGTCTGCCTTTTCTTTGAGGTTCACTATTTATATATTGTCCGTAATGCAAGGATTTCCAAAGATCTGTAATATCAGCCTATATCTCGCCCTTTCTTCTATAACAGCTGTGACTTTTCTTCTTTTTTTTTCATTTCAAAACTTAATCCCAAAGGCTACATAAATGTACTAGTACTGCAAAAGGAGATCTCTTCTCACCAAAAAATCCATAATGGAGCTCTTACATCTGTTTGAAGTTATCCTCAGTTGCTTTTCAACTTGAGGCAGTAAGTCAGGTAGAAGTGTTTCAATCATCTTCAGAGAATGAGAGCTCACAGCTGAATGGTGTTGGGAGCAGCCAAATCATTTCTTGTACAGTCACCTGAAATTCCACTTTTATCTACTTTTCTGCACCACTAAACCAGAGAATCGGATTGTGGAAAAAAACACCAAAACCTTAAAATGAGTCCAAAAAGTAAACAAAATAAAGACAAAACTGTGTATTAGTTTATATTATACATGCATATTTAAGGTGTTTATAAAGTATCTCACAAAATGGAGTACACCCCTCATATTTTTGTAAATATTATATTATATATTTTTATAGGACAACATTCAAGATATGACACTTTAATACAATGTAAAGTAGCCAGTATACAGCTTGTATAACACAATGTAAATTTGGTATGCCTCAAAATAAGTCAACACACAGCCATCAATGTCTAAACTGCTGGCAACGAAAGTGAGTACATCGCTAAGTGAAAATGGACAAATTGTTCCCAAAGTTTTAATATTTTTTGCCACCATTATTTTCCAATACTTCTTAACGCTCTTGGGCATGGACTTCACTGGAGCTTTACAGGTTGCAGCCACTAGAATCCTTTTCCCTTCTCCATGATGACATCACAGAAACTGGTGGATGTTAGTGACCTTGTGCTCTTTCACCTTCCATTTGAGGATGCCTCACATATGCTTAATAGGGTTTAGGTCTGGAGACATGCTTGGCCAGTCTAGTACCTTTTGGCCTCGTTCACACGGCTTATTTCGCCGCTGATTTGCCGACGGATTGACGATCGTCAATCCGTCGGCAAATCAGTCAGAAATAAGTAACAGCCTATTTTCTATTGATTTCAATAGAAAATACGGCTCGTCGTTCACACAACGCGTATTTCCGTGCCAGATTGCCGCCGCGGATTGACGACGGCAATCCGGACGGAAAAACAATGTGCATGTCAATTATTTACGGACGGATTCACCACCTACAATGATTGGAGATGGTAAATCCGTCGGGAAATCAGTTACAAATACGTGCCACACTTAGTGGCACTTATTTGCAACTGATTTTCAACTGATTTCTGAACGGATTTACGATCGGCAATCCGATGTAAATACGTTCTGAAATAAGCCGTGTGAACATAGCCTTTACCTTCAATTTCTTTAGCAATGCAGTGGTCGTCTTGGAAGTGTATTTGGGGTAGTTATCATGTTGGAATACTCTCCTGCAGTCCAGTTTCCAAAGGGAATGGATCATGCTCCGCTTCAATATGTCACAGTACATGTTGGCATTCCTACTGTAGCTCCCCGCAGCCGGCAGCACTCATGCAGCCCCAAACCATGACACTCCAACTACCATGCTTGACTGTAGTCAAGAAACACTTGTCTTTGTACTCCTCACCTGGTTCCTGCCACACACTCTTGACCAAATAAGTTTATCTTGGTCTCATCAGACCACAGGACATGGTTCCAGCAAACTGTTTAGAAGAGGCTTACTTCTTGGCCACCATGCTGCATGTCAGTTTCAAGGTGTTTACAATATTCTTATATCCTAGGCAATCTTTATGTAGCGCATCAATTCTTTTTTTCAGATCCTCAGAAAATTATTTGCCATGAGGTACTATGTAAAACTTCCAGTGACCAGTATGAGAGCTTGAGAGCAGTAACACCAAATTTAACACCTTGTAACAAAAACAGGTTAAATGACACCATGGAGGGAAAATGGCAATTTTTCAATTTTCACTTAAGGGTGAACTCACTTTTGTTGCTAGTGGTTTAGACATTAATAGCTGTGTGAGTTATTTTGAGGGCACACCAAATTTCTCCTAATTTACTGGCCTTTTGGGATTTCTGCCTGTAAAGAACTTGGATGAAGCCTTTGCCAGGACAACAGATTATTTGTTGCAGTAGGTTTCCTATAAATTTTAGTTGTTCGGGTGCCGTAATTTTTTTTCTGTATCTTTACGACAAGAATATTTAGGTTCAATTGCTTATCTTGAATGTGAAGCGTAAACCTAGATTATTTTGGTTAAGTTAGGACTCAAATTCTTCAAAGGAATGATTTTGTGCGGTCCATAAAATAAAGACATCATTGATGAAACACCCCCAGAAAGCTATCTGGGGGCTGCATTGTGTGTCCTCCTCCCTGAAAACAAGATAAGCTGTCCCCCTCACAGCAGCAGTATATGGTCAGTTCTAGTTCATCAGCTGTTTGAAAGGGGTTTAAAACCCATACACTCAAAGATCTGAAGATTGCCGAATTAGTTTCAGACTTTGTATTAAAAGAAAGATTGTGAAATGGATTATTTTGGTTATGTTCAAGTTGGAATGCAACAAGCCATAAAGCCCTATGAAAAAATATGGAATGACCATGACCAGCATCTGTAGTAAATAGTTATAGTAGCAAATAATCCTTGCTATCTTTTCTCTTTAATTTTTCTCGTGCTGCCTGTATGTCACATTCCATTATCTACTGCCTTGCCCTACATGCTTTTAGGTTTAATGTCTCAATTATTCAAAATACATAAAGAATTTTAAATACCCATTCTATTCACTGTATAGAAGTGCCCCCTCTGTACCTGGGCCCTAGTGTTTCTGAACATTGATTATGTTCAGCATAGAGTGTTTAGCGAACATCTTTCAAATATACACAGCAAAATAAATTCAATTTTTCTGCACTTTAGCGGTTCTGGGATCAGAAGATGCCTTGCAAGCTTCAAAGCAAACGAGTCCAGTAGGTTAGACTTGTTTTTGTGGTTTACATGTTTGATCAAGTGGCGTATAAATGTAGCCCTCCTTAAAGGCAACCTGTTATGTAGTTTATGCATATCTGAGAGCAAGATGTGATAGAGAGAGGTAAGATGAGCTCTGTGATAAATAGGTTTATATGATTTAATGCAGAAATTCTAAGTTAAAAGCATATACAAATTTTAATAGTAAACTGAAAGTACTACTTACCCTGCCCCCAGATAATGTTTATCAGCTTTTCCTGTATCCGTGTGTACAGGGCAAACTGTCAATCACTGGATGTGGGCGGGGTAAGCAGAATTCCTGCTGTCACTTAATTTATTCTGATTTTTACTCAGACATCCTGCTCCAAATCATATAAACCTATATATCACAAAGCTTAGCTTCTTTCCCTCTATTATATACAGTTCTCAGATGTGGTAGGATAAATCATGTGACATGTTTACTTTAAAGACTGCCACAGCTCATACCAAATAAGAAATGTTATGTTGACTGTTATTTTATACCTGGCCTGCAGGAAATGCTGAAAAATTGTGAAATGTATTTTTCTTTGGTTTAACTATTTTTTTTTCTGTTGTGATAACTGTGCAAGCAACAAGAGAAAAGTTCACACTCCACTTTAACCGTACAGCCATTAGACAGGGAGCAACAGCTATAATGATAAGCCCACTGTCAGACAGAGATTGTTATTTGTAAGACTGTGAAGACTATGATGGCCGTTATAATGGCCGGCATTGTGGATCCTCTGGACCGCCATAAGCGATGGTGAAAGCCACGACAGGGATCGGAATCTAAGTAGGTCCCAGTTTTTACCAGAGCCCGCCGCAAAGCGGGATGGACTTGCTGCGGCGGGAGTCTACCAGGTTGCTACCCCTGACGTGACTTGCTTGCGGTGGCAGCCGAGGTGTAGCATGGTACAGAATCGTGAGACGAAGACGTAGACGTAGTCGGGGGACAGGCGCAAGGTCAGGGCAGGTGGCAAGGTTCAGAGTCGAGAAACGTAGGCGGAGGTCAGGAACACGGCGAGAAAAGAACAACGATAACGCTTTCTCTAGAGTACGGAGGCAACAAAGATCCAGCAGGGAAGTGACGTGTATCCTTAACTGTATAGGGTTAGCGCCCGGCAATTAACCAATTACCAATTAAATTTACATGAACGAGCACGCTCGCGCGCTAGGGGGCGCGTATGCGCATTCCGTCCAGCATGGGGAGAGAGCAGGACAGGAGCGCGGTCAGGTAAATGGATGGGGCGGGTGCGCCGGCGGCCAGTAGCACGGCCAGTGGCGCCACCCGCCCCGCGGGCGCCCAGAGAGAGGGACACGGGTGCACCCGCGACCCGCGGACCGGGACGCAGTGCCACCCGTTACAGCGGTTTTCCTCCCAGACATGGAGGGTATACCGTGAAAGGTAGTGAACACACTATTGAGCAATCCTAGCCTATATTGCAAGCCTCCACTGATACAGTGGGAATTTCAGCAGATAACCAAGACCTCTGGCTGGGTCAACTGAGATTGTGAGGAGCTCTGGCTGCAGAGAAGTCTACAGTGAGACTGCTGACTGGGCTATGCAGCTCTCAAAAATGGCAGCGAGAGAGACAGCTGAGGTCAGAGGGCTCCTGGTACAGAGTGGAACATCTGCAACATCAGTGAAATTTATACCAGCAGTGACCTGTGTGATTTCAGAGACACCTGTTAAATCATTAATATTCCTGACTTCAAGTACTGTAAGCAGCACTGGTATGGTTGCTAGCTGGGAGAATACTGTATCTTGAAGCAGTGCACAATGAGACTAAGAAAAAAGCCAATGTATCATGTCCTGATTGGGTGAGGTTTGTTTTTTGAAAAGTGTGTTGCTGCTTTTAAACATTAGTTATAACCTTCTTATAGAAATTATGCTGCTCAGTAAGTTATGCCAAGATTTGTACATCTTTTCTAAATATATTGTAACCACCAAGTCTAGCATGTGCAAGGTCATCTAGTAAAACTGTAATGGTGCAAATATGTTTGCACCATTTCTTCAACAAGGTGGCCTTACTAAAATCAGCCATCAGAGGTGAACAAATCCACATTCCCTACTTGGTCACCTGTACGAACAGTCTAACATTTTTTTTTCTTAAAGCCAACATTTTCAACATCAAGATCCTGTCAATTTCGATAAGATGTTATAACATTCTAATATGTATGGGGTTGACCTCAAAGTCACCAGATCTCTGCTGTCAGAGGAAACCAGGATGATGCATGCATAGACCAAAAATATTAGTATGTTTTGTTCCTGGCGGAGTCAAGGTACGTACTTGTCAGTTGACTAAGCAGTCAGTGAAGCTGGAATTTTAATAATAAAGCAATAGCTTATCTCAAACGAAACAGAACATATTATTACAATGTGAAATCTAGTAAAGCTAACCAAGCAGTACAAGTAATTATTGTTAGGTAGTATAACTTTGTTTTATACAAGTTACCAGTCAGTAGATCACCTAATTAGTATGCTTTAAGTGTTTTTTTTACTGTCTAGAAATTTGTGGAGCTTTGTTTGCAAATAGCTCATAGACACATTTTAAACATCTGTCTGCAATTACTCTTAAGTATCATGAAAGCATTTGCAAGGGGTTAAAATACAGTGCCAGCCAAAAAGTTGGCTTAACATAAACTGTACTAATAATTAAAACTAGGTTCACACTATATTCAGTTATTACGTTTGATAAATATGTTCTAAATGTGCCACTGAATATATTTCCCAGATCTTGCATTCATCTGTCATTGACCCCTGTTGTAAAAAATATAATTTATGAGTCTCTGATCTATTTAACAAGTCAAAATTTACAAGACTTTGTAAATAAAGACTTTGTAAATAAAATTAGGCTTTGGAGTATGTAAAATCATATATTACCAAACCCCATAACATCTCCCTTTACCCTGGGCTGTCCTCATATAAAGCAGCCTATGATACCTGACTAATGTATAAAAGGGTTTGGAATATCTGGAACACACCCTTAAATAAGAAGCTGACAGCTCTGGAATTAGGCTATTTACATTACAGTCATGAAGTGAGGTTTAAGTAACTCCTGGTTAAATAATTGGACAATCAAGTCCTGCAAATGCTACTCTTTAAAATTGCTCTCTGTTCTGAATAAGACATCATACACCATACATCTCTATTTGGTATACAACCATAATTAATAGTAACAAAGTAGATAAGGTTGGGAAAAAACACAGTTCCATCAAGTCTAACCTATAATCCTACAGTATTGATCCAGAGGAAGGTAAAAACCCCTATGATTCGGATCTAATTGTCCCATACCAGAGAATAAAAACTCCAAATATAGCAATCTGGATAAGCACTTTATCTCAAGAATTAATTAACCATAATCTGTGATATTGTATTTTTCAAGAAAGGCATCTAAACATACTTTATATAGTTACATAGTTTATTAGACCAAAAAAAGACATCCATCCATCCAGTTCAGCCTATTTTGCTAATGTGTTCATCCAGAGGAAGGCAAAAACCTCCATGAGGTAGAAGTCTATTGTCCTCTTTTAGGTAAAAAAATTCCTTCCCGACTCCAATCTGGCAATCAGAATAAAATCCTGGTCAAGACCCCTCTCCAGAATCCTAATCACTTTTACTTGTTTATTTATGCTCCAGAATGCATCCAGACCCTTTGAACTTGGTTATTGAATTCACTTGAAAATTTTCCTCTGGCAGAGAGTTCCACAGTCTCCCCTGCTCTAACAGTAAATATCCTTTCTAGTTTATGTAGAAACTTTCGTTCCTAAAAGACTTTAAAAGGATGCCCCTTGTTCGGTTACAGTCCTGGGTAAAATAAAATCTTTAGCGGAGATTCTATATTGACCCTTTATATTAAACATATTTTTTATGTCCCCGAAGCTGTCTTTTCTCTAAACTAAATAACCCTAACCTTGCTAATCTATCTGGATATTGGGGTCCAGTTCTTTTATTATTTTTGTTGCCCGCCTTTGTACCCGTTCAAGCTCTACAATGTCTTTCCTGTGCACTGGTGCCCAAAACTGTACACAATATTCCTGTGTGGTTAACCAGTGACTTGTATTAAAGGGATAAATTATTTCTCATGTGCATTATCCCTTTTTATACATCCATGATCCTATTCGCCTTGGCAGCTGCTGCCTGACACTGGCTGCTACAGTTAAGTTTACTGTCCACCAGGATGCCCAAGTACTTCTCAATGTCACTTTTACCCAGCGTTTTTCCATTTAACATATAATCATGAAATGGATTTTTCCTCCCGATGTGCATAACCTTGCATTTATCGGTGTTAAACCTCATTTTCCACTTCTCTGTCCAGGCCTCCAACTTATACAGATCCCTTTGTAATAACACATTACTTTATAGAGCTTAGTATCATCTGCAAAGATTGATATTTTACTGTGCAATCCATGTGTAAGATCATTAATGAAAATATTAAAGAGGATAGGGCCCAATACTGA
Source organism: Phyllomedusa bahiana (assembly GCA_025379985.1). Classification (NCBI taxonomy): domain Eukaryota; kingdom Metazoa; phylum Chordata; class Amphibia; order Anura; family Hylidae; genus Phyllomedusa; species Phyllomedusa bahiana. The sequence goes on from JAODAL010012753.1 coordinate 69,088, forward strand.
GCCCTGTGGTACTCCACTAGTATCAGGGATCCAGTCTGAGTATATACCGTTAATTACCGCCCTTTGTTTTCTATTGCTGAGCCAGTTGCTTACCCACTTGCACGCATTTTCCCTCAGTCCAAGCATTCTCATTTTACTTACCAACCTTATATGTGGTACAGTATCAAATGCTTTAGAAAAATCTAAATATATGACATCCAGTGTCTCACCCCGACCCAATCTAGAACTAACTTCCTCATAGAAGCTGATGAGATTAGTTTAACAGGACCGATCTTTCATAAACTCATGCTGAAACGGCGTTATACATTTATTTTCAGTGAGATAGTCCAGGATGGCATCTCTTAGAAAACCTTCAAACATTTTACCCACAACAGAGGTTAAACTTATCGGCCGATAATTTCTAGCATCACTTTTTGACCCCTTTTTGAATATTGGCACCACATTAATTATGCACCAATCCTTTGGGACATACCCTGTTATTAGACAGTCCATATATATTAAAAATAGGGGCCTATCTATGACATTACTTAACTCCCTTAGGACACAGGGTGTTTACCATCAGGGACTGGTGATTTGTCTATTTTAAGCTTCTTAATATTGAGCTGTACTTCTTCTTGGGCTAGACATGAAACATTTAAGTTTGTGTTTAGCTCATCCCTTAGCTCATAAACAGGTAGGTCATCCTCCTTGGTAAATACAGTGGAGAAAAATTGTTTAATGGGTTTGCTTTCTTCTTTTTACTATTTATATAGTTAAAAAATATTTTGGGGTAAGTTTTACTTTCTATTGCAATATGTCTTTCTGTCTACAGCTTTGATGCCTTTATCACTAATTTGCATATTTTATATTTTTCCTTACAGCTTTTTAGTGCCTCTTCACTGCCCTCCTGTTTAAGTAGCAGAAACCCTTTCTTTTTGTTATTTATTGCCTTGCTTACATCTTTGTTGACCAATATTGAGTTTTTCCTATTTCTAATTATTTTATTACCATAAGGTATGTACCTAAGATGTTTTTAAAGATCTCCTATTTATTATTTGTTCTGCTATTTTGAAACACCTTGTCCCAGTCAATACGGTTTAGAGCCTCTCTAAGCAGGATAAAATTAGCCTTTCTCAAATTCAGTGTTTTAGTGGCTCCACGACAAAACTCTATTGACAGATAAATGGAAATTTATTATATTAAGGTCACTATTCCCTAGGTGCCCCTCTACCTGAACCTTTGTTACTCTGTCAGGTCTATTAGTCAATATTAAGCCTAGAAGGGTCTTTCCTCTAGTCGGTTCCTGCACCATTTGGTAAAGGTAATTATCTTTAGTTATTTATGAATCTCTGATCTATTGTATTTTTCAAGAAAGACATCTAAACATACTTTATGAATCTCTGATCTATTTTCATGTAAAACACTACTCTGGTTCATGCAGTGTGCTCATGAATCCTATTTTCCCCCATCTAAAAGGCTGATGGACAGATTTGCTTCTATGAACATTCATAAAGGGAATTCTGACATTCAATTTATGGGATAATATGAGGAAAACCATATTTGCTATCTCACCTTGTAAGCCTAGACAACATTTACAAGACTTTGCAAATAAAATTAGGCTTTGGAGTATGTAAAATCATATTTTGTCAAACTCCATGATTTGGATGCTAATTGTCCCATACAAGAGAAAAAAATTCCTTCTCGACTCCAAATATAGCAATCTGGATTAGCGCTTTATCTCAAGAATTTATTAACCATAATCTTTGATATTGTATTTCTCAAGAAAGACATCTAAATCCTTCTTGAACTTACTCAATGAATCCACAATCACAACCTCTTGTGGCATCTGTCATAGAGTTTCCTGTGTAAATACAGTAGAGAAGAAGGCTTTCAATAGACTTACCTTTTTCTTATCCTCTTCCGCCATCACACCCAGATTATTTCTGAGTGAGCCGACACTTTCGGTTTTAGGTTTCTTGCTGTTTATGTAGTTAAACAATATTTTGGGATTATTTTAGCTTTCTCTGGCAATGAACCTCTCTGTTTCAGTATTTGCAGTTTTATTTAAGTTTTACACAATTTATTTTTCTCCTTTAAATTTTTGAGTGTCCCTTACAGTTTTATTTAACCACATTGGTTTTCTCCTGCTGTTAAGGTGTTTATTCCCATAAGACATATATTTTTACAGTTCTTTGAGGATGCTGTTAAAAATGTCCCATTTAATTTTTGTACTTTCATTTTTAAGGACTTTGTCCCAGTTTATATTATCCAGGTCTTCTTTTAGTTGATAAAAATTGGCTTTCCTTAAGTTTAGTGTTTTGGTCACTATTTTACTAAACGTTTTATTAGAAAATAAATTAAAACTTATTATACTGTGATCACTATTAACTAGGTAAACACCAACCTGTACATTGGATATCCTGTTCAGTATATCTGTTAAGATTAGGTCCAGAAGTGCTCATTGCTTGTGTGGGGTCCTGTGCTGTTTGAGAAAAGTAATCAGTACCATACTCTGACAAAAAAGGTGTCAGGCTTCATTGCATATTATATTATTAAGGATGGACATTTTCCGAGCAAGGAAGTGGAGCCAAGTGGTTACCCTCCAGCCAGAAAATCTCTGAAAAGCATACTGTTGATCAAATCTAAGGCAGGCTTGCCAGCGTGTTTGACACTAGCACAGAGTTAAAAATGTGTTAATTTGGTTGCAAACAAAAAATAGGTGTAAGTTTGAGAGATTTTGCTTTAAGCCTCCAATCATTTTATGTGCTATCCAGCACCTGGGTCCACACAAGGTACTTAACCCAGACAAGACTCTGAAAGAACAGTTTGTAAAAGGTGCCAGACTAGATGCTGTAAAAACCCAGTTGAAAGTTCTTCCTTCAAAACACTGTAATGTGCCATTCCTTGACTTTAAAGAACTTGCTGTAAAGGTATTGGGTGCTGATCCAGACTCAGATTATACTTGTCCTATTATGTCTGAACAAAAATGTGAACCTGAAGAGTCCAAAATTAAACAGCATGATGATAATACTGAAGTTGATTTGAAAGTATTGATGTTGCAGTTTGCCAAAAATGTGGATACTGCAAAAAGAGATACAGGAAACAAGTCCTCCAGCCTAATAGAGGTACTTGGTATCCCAGAGGTAAACCATGATACAGTCCTGATGGTAACTCTAGAAATTATGGTAGATTACAGACAGATCAGTTTGATGCTCCTAAGAAATCAATATGTCGCAAATGTAAAAAAGCTGGTTATATAGAGCATATATGCCTGACGTTAAACTAGTATCTCCAAGGGCAATGAACCAACCTTCAGTTGGACACTGCTTGAATCTAAATTTTGCGGCATATATTGGCAAATGTCCTATCATTACTGTCCAAATAAATGGTGGACACTAAATCACAAGTGACCACTATACAACTATCATTGTATCAGCAGTAGATGAGTGATCACTAAAAAAATCTAGATTGAGCCGATTGTTGATTTTAAAGAAAATCGTATCGATTTTCGATCTCGATCACAATCAATCGCCGATTCCCATTAAACTCAATGGGAGAAGAGGATCAGGTTAATTTTTACTCCGAAACAGGTGATTAGAAGCTGGAATTACCATCCATAAGATTAAACTGGATACATGGTACAACTTAGTGAAGACAATTTGGCTCTAAGAGTCAGAAAAAAATTCACAGGCTAAAATAATTCCTTCCAGTGACTTACAGAAAATATGAGGACAGTGTAGCTATAGCAGGTGCAGCGGAAGCAGCTGCTACGGGGCCTCTTTGATGCATAAGAAGACATCGGTATTGGAAATGGCACATGGTAACTGGCAGGAGCCTCCAATCACTTTTTTCACCAGGGCCCAAGAACATGTCAGAGATGGGATCTCTACTAGAGCAGATTGGTTCTAGCCTTGTGGGTTTCAGGGCTTTAACCAGTGGGGAGGCTGGGCTTAAAATCCTTGTCTCCCGCACTTCAACCACATTCTACCCACCCTTGGTTGAACTTGATGGACACGTCTTTTTTCAACAGTACTAACTATGTAACTATGTCATACTGTATATGTGGTGGCAGCTTGAACGTCCCAACAGGGAACATGGAGGTTCAGCTGACAGGGCCGTAGTTATAGTGGTAGCAGTGGTAGCCAGGGCTGCCGTCAGTCATCTATTAACCATTTCAGGACCCCATGAAGCTAAATCAAATGGGGCCCCCACCCATTACTAGTTCCTATTTTTAACATATCACGGGGCCTCTTTTTTGATTAGGGCAACTGACAGGAGTACTGCCCTATTGGAACCCCTGGCACCGCTTTCAGCCTGATCTTAAAACTAGTAAAAAATGGCCTTGTGGACACTTAGAATAAAATTTGCAAGAAGAAATGAGTATTTGAAATAAGAATTTTTCAATAGGACCTTTATTATTAGTGTCCTTTACCGTGGCCTTACCCTCAAAACAAGCAACAATGACCTTTTGGACACTCAGAATAAAATTTGCATGAAGAAATGAGTATTTGGAATAAGAATTTTTTCAATAGGACCATTGATTTTTTCAATGTCTAATGTATGCTTCACATTGTAAAGAAGATGTGCTACAGTTTACTAGTCGGTGACATCGACAACCGGGGAAAAAAAATCGTCAGATATCCACGCTTGATTCATTTTGATAAATGTCAAACGATCCACATTCTCAGGGGAAAGACCGATACGTTTGTCAGTTATCACCCCGCCAGCTGTGCTGAATGTGCGTTTCGAGATAATGCTGGCTGCTGGGCAGGATAAAACTTGTTTGGTGTGCCGAGCAAGATCAGGCCATTCATCCAGTTTGGAGACCCAGAAACGTATTGGGTCCGGACCAAGTCTATCGGGGTTGAGCCACAGGTAGTCATGGACCATGGTCTTAAGACGTTGGTGAGGTGGTAAATAACGATTGCCAGATGTCACCCAGTAGGCTTCTGCAACACTGCCTGCTGCTGATGATGCTGCTACTACAGCTACTTGCCATTCTACTGCTGGCACGTTGCTGACGTTGTTCCACCATGATATTAGAACGTGAAGAAGATGCAACAAATGTCTTGAGTTGGTCAATGAGCACTGTATCAAATTCCTGCATTCTACTGCCAATTTGTGTGGGTGGAAGGAATTTGCTGACTTTTGATTTGTAACGTGGATCAAAGAGGGTGGCCACCCAGTAACTGCTGTTTATTTTGATAGCCTTGATGCGTGGATCATGTTGCAGGTAATGTAGTATCAAAGTACTCATGTGTGAGATGCTGCCGAGATTTCCCAAGCCTCGGGGTCGAGGGGCACTAAACATATCTTCCTCCTCTTCCTCCTCCTCTTGTCATCTGTGTCAACATCTTACCACTGAAGGGAAATCGGTACCATCGGTGTCCAGCCCTGCCTCATCATCCTCTGCCACTTCCTTATCCTGAGCATCACCACAGCCCTGGCTAGCCTCATGCGCTGTACTCTGTGAGCTTAGGTGCCGTCCTGCACCAGCCCTGGACCCCGAACCACCGTCTAAAGAATACCTATACATTTTGGAAAAAGTTGGGCCTTTTACATCCTCTGTCGAGTAAGGCACTGTGCCCGCATCTGTGTCCGCCTCCTCCATCAGTGCTGGGACCTGCTGCCACAGAGTGTCTAACACTTGTTCCAGTAAAAATATCACCATAATGGTCATGCTGACAATGGCATCGTCCTGACTGACCATTTTGGTGGCTTCTTCAAAACTTGAAAGGATGGTGCAGAGATCTTTCACCTGCCTCCACTCTCTATGGCTAAACACCCCAAGGTCCGCACCACTGCTCGTCAGGCCATACAAAACTACTGCATAATGGCATTACATTGCTGCCACAATTGCTGGAGCATGTGGAGGGTGGAATTCCAGCGTTTTGCTACATCAAGAATGAGATGGTTCATGGGGCGGCCCAGATGACACTTCAACGCTGCCAGTTGTGCCGAAACAGGGTGCGAGCACTGGAAGTGTGATCTAAGACATCGAGCCTTCCTCAGTAGACAGTCAAGACCAGGTATCGCTTGAGAAATTTCTGCACAACCAGGTTCATGATGTGTGCCAGGCAAGGGATGTGCATAAGTCTACTGATTTTAAGGGCAGCAAGGGGATTTTTCCTATTGTCGCACACCACCTTGCCTGGTGCCAGGCTCTTAGCACCCAGCCCTTGTCAGTCTCAGTGTGCAGAGCCGTCCACAGCTCTTGACTCCTGTGATTTGATGGTGTCCAAGACAGATTAATTTCAGAATGGTCTTGGTTCTCATGGCACGTGATGCTACCCGTGGAGGTTGGGGATCTGGAACCTGCACCATCCCAGCAGTGTGGAAGAGTGTCCGCCGAGCCGGAGACCCACCATCATCACCTGAGACACTGTAATCCACATAACTCACCCAGTGAGCAGTTAGTGAGATGTAACGTCCTTGACCGTGCTTACTAGTTCATGTGTCTGTAGTGAGATGGACTTTGGTGGACACAGATGCAGCTAACACGCTGGAGATTTTTTTCTGTCACGTGACTGGCCAGGGCAGGGACAGCTTTTCTGGCAAAGAAATGCCTGCTCGACATCTGGTATTGGGGGCATGCCAGGGCCACGACATGGTGGAACCCATCTGTGTCCATCAGGCGGAAAGGAAACATTTCCAAGGCCAAAAGTCTGGCAATGCCGACACTCAGGCTTTTGGCTTTGGGATGGTTGGGGTGAAAGTGATTCTTATGCTCCCACACGTGGTACACAGAAGGCTGGCTGCCGGACTGGCTTCTGTACGGTGTGCAGGTCAAACTGGTGGAAGAAAAAGGGGTAGGCCGTGTCTCTGGTGGTGGCAGTGAGAATCGGCCGACAATGTCTGGGACTGGGGATGGTGCTTTCTCATGCTGCTCCGGCACATTGGCAGCAGAGGACTTCTTCGTCTTGGAAGTGGCGGAGGAGGAGGAGACAGAGGATGTCACAGTGGTTGGAAGCTCAGGACCTGTGTGGCTTTTTTTCTCGTGACTCCTCCACATCAATTCATGCTTTAGATGCATGTGCCTGTTCATGTTTTAACTCTTTTGATTCTTTCCTCTTCTGACGCGTTGATGGCAAATCTGGCATATGACGTCATCCGGTGAATCTGAGGCATGATGGAAAAAGGCCCAGGCTTCACAGGTCCTGGACCTCTTCGATGGTGAAAACCTAGTAGCAGTGTTCCCGCTGCCACCACTGACCATGGCTGGCGGATTAATGTCAGCGGACTTGTGCGACCGCCTTCTCCCTTTCTGAGGCCAGACCCGCACTGACACTACCTCCACTGATGAGGTGCTCGCAAGCAACTGCTGCTGGAAAGACCACCTTGGATCCGCAATGTCATCATCATCAACATCATCATCACACACCAGGCACTGCGAGACATTGCTGACCGCTCGGGATTTCTGCTGACTGAACAGCTTCCTTCTCTTCCTCTGAGAGGATCAGCGATTGGGCATCAGAGCAGACAAAATCATCCTTTTTGGCCTCTTGATCTTTTGAAATGGTTTCTGACCCCAAACCACTTACTTACTTTTCTTAGGGAAATGACCCCACAGAGTGGTTATTTTAACATCTTCCATGATTTGATCAAATCCCTAGGGATTTGGTCAAATCCCTAGTTTGATCATTTCACTATGATATATACACCCTCACAATCATTGACCATTATAGCAAGTATGCCATGGTGATACCTGTGAAAGACTTGTCAGTACAAAACATTATTAATGTGTTTGAAAAGTGGTTTATTGAGGTATACAGGCCATCAGAAAAGATTCTAACTGGTCCGCGCTCCGCAATTGAGTCATAACTAGAGATGGGCCTATCGATTCTAACGAAGTGGAATTTGTTTAGAATTTCAGGAAAACTTCGGTTCTGCACAAAGCCAAAGTTTATGGTACTTCGTGGGAACAAATCGTCTTTTTTTTATAAAATGGCCGCGAGCACATGGCGTGACATGCGGCAGAGAACTCTGGGAGGAAGAAAGAAACACCCTCAATGACATGTGCAGACATAAAGCCAATCAGCAGCCAGCGGCCTTCTGTGATGTCACAGCCCTATAAATACGGACGCCATATTAAATTCTCAAACTTCTCACTGTAACTCCTGTCAATAAGCATCTTGCTGATGCTGCTGCACTATATTGCACTCTTTAGTTTTTTCAGCTACTGGAGTGAAAGACCTTCACAAGTGTGAGTCAAACACACACTTGTTACTCAACTAGCGTTATTATTTTGTTTTAGTTTGTGAGGTATTCTCAATAAAGTCCAGGGAGGGTGTACTTCTGCCCCATACATGCCTGCACTCCATCTGGTTGTTCTGTAGGGCATTTCATACCCAAGGGTAAATTATATCTCTTGGTTGTGGGTTAATTTGGAGTAAAATACAGGGTGTCTCTATTTTTTGTCCCATATATGCCTTAATTACATCTGGTTTTTCTGTAGGGTATTTTGTACCCAAGGCTTAATTGAGCCTCTTATTTGTGGGTTAATTTGGAGTAAAATATAGGGTGTCTCTATTTTTTGTCCCATATATGCCTTAATTACATCTGGTTGTTCTGTAGGGTACTTCACACCCAAGGCTTAATTTAACCTCTTGATTGTGGGGTAACTTGGAGTAAAATACAGGGTGTGTGTTTATCATATACAGACATCTTCATTAAACAGAGTCTGTAAATTTTTGATCAAACAGAATGTCAGACAGAGAAGTGACAGTAACTACAAATGCTAGTGGCAGGAGCACAAACGTTCTTGGAGCAGGGACAGGTCACAGCACAGTAAGGGGAAGTTGCAGCAGGGGTGAATCAGTGAGGCCAGAACTGCCGGTGTCATCTAACGGCCGTGTGATGCCAGCAACCCAAGGGTTCTTGATTGGTAGACTAGGGCATCAACTTTCTCCCAGACAACATCTGACAACCCCAGTCAAGATTCAATGGGTTCGTCAGACACAACCCATAGTTGGCATGGCCCGGGAACAGGTCAGCGGCCCTCACCTGTCCTCAACCTGCCTCTGTTCTGTTCAGTTCCCTCAGCCAGAGAACTGCTATGTGGTCTGGGCTCAGCGCCACTATACATTGAAGAAGAACTCTTTGAGGACAGACAGCAGGTACTTGGCAGCGAAGAGGTGGGGCAGATATCTGATGTTTTTTGCAGTAGGTGGGAAAGTATTGATGTGGAGATGGGAGGTTTTGTTGCAACCAGTCAGGCTCTGCATACTGAGACCGTTGAGGAGGATAGCAGTGACGGGCAAACACTAATCGATGACGATGTTGCCGATCGCACTTGGGAGACGGGTGAAGCAAGGGCTTCATCATCATCATCATTGGGAGACGACGGTGTCAGCTTACGCATCAGGCAGCGGTGCAGCCAGCAAGCCGGTAATGTGGCTGTGAGTCAGCAGAGTGGAAGTAGTGCGAGGTCGGGAGCCAAATGACCACGGGGTAGAAAACCCGCTTCGCATGTCCACGAAAATAGCGGCTCAGGGGCTCAACGAGGCAGCGGCGGTAGTAGTCACTCCCTGTGGAGCGTAGGCAGTAAAATCACCTACTCGGTGGTTTGGCAGTTTTTTGCTAAGACACCGGAGGAGCCGAACTTGTGTATATGTAGAATCTGTGGGCAGAAAGTGAAGCATGGCCAGGGAGCTAACATTACCACCACAGCCCTGCGTCAACACATGCAGCGCCACCATCCAGTGGCCTGGCAGAAACGTGTCTCAGATGTGGTGGCACATCCTGCTGCCTCAGCAACAGCAGCAGCACCCAGTGGCACGCATGCCATTTCAGCCAGTCAAGGCTCCACCACCTCTGCAGAAGGGAGGAATTTGTCTTTCCCATCACATACCGGTTCAGATGCCCCTGCTCCTCGCTACTCATGGCACCAGCAGTCAATCACCAAGGCACTTGCCAAGAGACAGCAGTATGCGTCCAACCATCCTAAGGTGCAGAAGCTGACCGTGCTCCAGTCCAAGTTGTTGGTACTGCAGTCCCTCCCTTTCCAAGTGGTGGACTCTGCACCATTTACACAACTAATGGCTTGTGCCGAGCCGAGGTGGAGAGTCCCATGACATAATTTATTTTCAAAAAAGGCAGTACCAGCCCTGCACAAATATGTAGAACAGAAGGTGGGCCAGTCCTTGAGCCTATCAGTGTCTTCCAAGGTGCACGGCAGCGCAGTCGATTGGAGCTGTAACTACGGTCAGGGACAGTACATGTCCTTTACGGCCCACTGGGTGAATGTGCTTCCTGCCCAGCCACACCAGCAACTTGGACAGGAGATGCCGCTTTCTCCTCCACGTTGTCAAACTGCTGTTCCTGCGCCAATGTCCGCCTCCTCCTCCACCACCACCTCAGCCTCCACAAGTCTAAGTGTTGCTCCATCATACCACATGTGCAGGGCACATGTGCAGTGTCACACAGTTCTACACCTGGTTTGCCTGGGGGAACGAAATCACACAAGGGAGCAACTGCTCCGCGTCATGCAACACGAAATCAATGTGTGGCTTTCTCCACGACAACTGAAAATTCGGAACCATGGTGACAGACAATGGAAGAATCATGGTGTCCGTGCTGCACCAAGGAGGGATGACCCATGCGCCCTGCATGGCGCACGTGTTCAATCTGGTTGTCAAAAGGTTCCTGAAGTCTTCCACCCATCTGCAAGACATTCTAAAAATGGCCAGGAAACTGTGCATGCACTTCATCCATTCCTACAAAGCCAAGCACACCCTCCTTGAGCTGCAGCGACAGAACGGCCTCCCCCAACATAGGCTGATATATGATTGTTCCACCTGTGGGAATTCCAGCCTCCATGTGTTAGACCGACTGGCCATTAATGATTTTTTGATGATCCAAGCGTACAGGAGTACTCCTCCGTGTAATTTCGATGTCAGCCAGTGACAGCTCATGCGTGACCGTTTGCTCAGGCCCTTTGAGAAGGCCACGTTATTTGTCAGTCGCCAGGACCACGGAATGAATAATGTCATTCCACTTCTTCATATCCTGGAACAGATGCTGCAAAATCTGTCTGGTCAGGGGACTGGATACGTGGTGACTACATCTCACAGCCACACGGCCAGTTGGGGCTGAATTGGAGGAGGAGGAGGAGGATGACATTGGAGAGGAGGAGCAGGAGCATTCGGAGGAGGTAGAGGGAGATGAGGAAGACGAGGAAGATGACTCAGACACACCGTAGCAGTATACAGTGGAGATGGAGGGAGTCTCTTAGAGTCACTTGTGTAGATGGCCCGCAACATGCTGATTTGCCTGGCTTATGACAGCTCAATAGTCACCATCCGTATCATAGAAAAATCTTATGTAGTCAGTTGGCTGCTACCTATGTGCGCCATCGTCCATCCTTTGACAGGTCTGACCGGGGGTTCATCATCGCTCACGTACCACTGCTACGGCTGCTGTATAGAGTTAGGGGGGTAGGAGCAGTGGCAGCTCCATCAGCAGCAGCCTAAGTCTGGAGTCGTTGATGAGCAGCTTCCTTCACCCGCCTAGTGAGGAGAGTAGTAAGCAGCAGCATGACCTGGAGCAGATCCTGAACCAGCAGGTGGTGGCCTACTTGGGCAGTAGTATGGCATCAGAGCGGGTGTTCAGTGCGGCGGGGGCCATATTTACCCCAAGGAGAACTCGCTTATCCACCCAAAATGTGGAGAGACTCCCCTTTGTCAAGATGAATCAGGCGTGTATCAGCCAGGATTTCCACACACCAATGCCTTATGCATCAGATAAGATCAGCCATGACGCCTCACCAAAACTTTGAGAAATGAGTCTGGATTCAAACTACCTGCCTCAGCTACTATTCTGATGCTGCCACCCGCCTGATGCCACACATTTGCTGCCAGCTGCTCCATCTGCCACCCACCATCTTTACCAGGGACTGGAATTGCCACCCGCCTCCACACTTGGTCATTGTGCCAATCTGTGGCCTACTCATGCTGCTGCCACCTCCACGTTGTGACATTGAGCCACTCTGTGGCCTACTCATGTTGCTGCCACCTCCAGAATTTGTCATTGTGCCACTCTGTGGGCTAGTGACATTGCTGCCACCTTCTCAACCTGTCATTGTGCCACTCTGTGGCCTATTGATGTTGCTGCCACCTCCATTCTGTGTGATTGTGCCACTCTGTGGCCTACTGATGTTGCTGTCGCCTTCTCAACTGGTCATTGTGCCACTCTGTGGCCTACTGATGTTGCTGCCACCTCCACACTCTGTCATTGTGCTACTCTGTGGCCTACTGATGTTGCTGCCACCTTCTCAACCTGTTATTTGTCAATCTGTTGCGTATTGATATTGCTGCCACCTCCACACTCTGTGACTCTGTCACTCTGTGGCCTATTCATGATGCTGCCAACTGACCACTGTCTCACTCGAACACCCTGTAGTTTCCTAATGCTGTTTCCCCCCTCCACCACTCTCTGACATAGCCACTATGTTTGGTTTTTCCCCTCTTTTAATCTGTCAGTAGGTATGAAAAGGATCTGGATTGTCTGATTATTCGGTAGCCTAAAAGCAGGAGTTGATACAGAACACAGAAGACATGCAAATATCCCATTTACTGGTCATCTCTGTTTTGGATCAACTCCTGTTTGTTTTTGGCCTTAGCAATGCTGATGGATTATTGACCGATTGAAAGCGGACACTGACGGATGAAAGGAAGGTCAACATGATCAGTGACATCAACGCAAAATTACTGAAGACATCCTCTCCACTCTTTCGGGGGGGCTCTACATGTATCAGCATAATCTGTTCTGTCATAATCTGTGGAATCATCTGATATCGGTGTAAAAGGAGTGCACTCTTTGACGCTATAGTAGGATCTTAGACCTCAGCTCGGTTCTTTCCAGCTGTTACTGACATTACCTTGTCAGTGAGTGAGCCCTAAAAAATTTGAGTTCGAGTCGAGTGTTGAATTTTGAGAAGTTCAGTTCGAAGTTTGAGAACCGAACTCCGAACCCCATTAAAGTCAACGGGAGATGATATTCAAGTTAATTTTTATACTTATACAGGTGAGGAGAAGATGCAATTAGCATCCCTAACAGTAAAATGGATACGTGGAGCAAATTAGTGAAGAAAGTTTGGCTCTATGAGTAACAGAATAAAATTTACAGGCTAACTGAAAAGATGAGGTCGGCGTAGCTATAGGAGGTGCAGCGCTAACAGCTGCTACAGGGCCCCTTTGACACATAAGAAGACACTGGTATTGGAAATGACACTTGGTAACTGGCAGGAGCTCCCTATAACTTTTTTCACCAGGGCCCAAGAACATATCATATGTGGTGGTTACAAGAACATCCAAACGGGGTACATGGAGGTCCAGCTGGCAGTGTCACAGTTATAGGGAGTGCAGTGGTAGCCAGGGCTGTCGTCAGTCATCTATTAAACGTTTCAGGGCCCCATGCAGCTAAATCAATTGGGGCCCCCACCCATTACGTTCCTATTTTTTAACATATCAGTGGGCCCCATTTTGATTAGGGCCCCTGGCATGAGTACTGCCCTATTGGCACCCATGCCAGTTACCAGACGCCATGTCAAAGAGGCTTTTGGGATACCTCAGGATGCAGGGCCCCATAGAAGTTGCTACCGGCAGGGGTGCCAACAGGGCAGTACGGCACTACTCCTGTCATAGGCCCTAATCGAAAAGGGGCCCACAAATATGTAAAAAAAATAGGAACTAGTAAAGGGTGGAGGCCCCATTCGATTTAGCTGCATGGGGCCCTGAAATGCTTAAAAGATGACTTACGGCAGATTGACTGATGACTGATGTTAATAGATGACTGATGGAATGTGTATTTCACATTGTCAAGATGTGTTACAGTTTACTAGTCAGTGACATCGGCAACCGGGGCAACAAAATCGTCAAAGATTCACACTTGACTCATTTTGATAAATGTCAAATGATCCACATTCTCGGGGGAAAGACGGATATATTTGTCAGTTATCACCCCACAAGCTGTGCTGAATTTTCTTTCCGAGATAACGCTGGCTGCCGGGCAGGATAAAACTTCTATGGCATGTCAAGCCAGCTCTGGCCATTCATTCAGTTTGGACACCCAGAATTTGACTAACTCCAAAAACATTGAGGTTGAGCCGCAAGTACTCAGGGACTATGATCTTAAAGCGGTTTCTGTGTGTCTGAATGCTGCCCTGCCTTGCAGGTGTTGGTGAGGTGGTAACAAATGAGTGAAAAATATCACCCAGTAGGCTCCTGACACACTGCATGCTGCTGCTGATGCTGCTGCTGCTGCTATTTGCCATTCTACTGCTGGCACATTGTTGACGTTGTTCCACCGTGACATTAGAATGTGAAGAAGGCACAACAGATATCTTGAGTTGGTCAATGAGCACTGTCTTAAATTCCTGCATTCTACTGTTAATTTGTGTGGGTGGAAGGAAAGGGCTCATTTTTGTCTTGTAACATGGATCAAGGAGGGTAGCCACCCAGTAATCGCTGTTCATTTTGATTGCCTTGATGCGTAGATCATGCTGCAGGTAATGTAACATCCAAGCACTCATGTGTGAGATGCTGCCGGGACCTCCAAAGCCTCGGGGTCGAGGGGCACTAACCAGATTCCCTCTTCTTCATCCTCCTCCTCCTCATCCTGAAATTTGTGCCAACTTCTTACCACTGAAGGGTAATCAGTACCGGCATCCTCATCCTCCTCCACTTCCTCATTCTGACCGTCACTAGAGCCCTGGCTATCCTTATGTACTCTACTCTGTGAGCTGAATTGCCATCCTGCCCCAGCCCTGGACCTGGAAACATCGACTAAAGAAGACAGATAAAATTGGGAAACAGTCGGGCTTTCTACATCTTCTGGCATGTAAGGCTCTGTGTCTGCATCTGTGTCCGCCTCCTCCATCACTGCTGGGACCTGCTGCCGCAGATTGTCTAACACTTATTCCAGTAAAAATATCACCACAATGGTCATGCTAACAATGCCATCGTCCTGACTGACCATTTTGGTGGCCTCTTCAAAACTGTCGAGGATGGTGCAGAGATCCTTCATCTGCCTCCACTCTCTATGGTTCATCAACCCGAGGTCCGCGCCACTGCTCATCAGGCCATGTGACACTTCATACTGCATAATGGCATTACGCTGCTGCCACAATCGCTGGAGCATGTGGAGGGTGGAATTCCAGCGTGTTGCCATGTCAACAATGAGACAGTAGGCGGGGAGGCCCATATCATGCGGCAACGCGGCCAGTCGTGCCGAAGCAGGGTGCGAATGACGGAAGTGTGAGCTAAGACCTCGAGCCTTCCTCAGCAGACAGTCAAGACCCGTGTTATGCTTAAGATATTTGTGCACAACCAGGTTCAAGACATGTGCCAGGCAAGGGATGTGCGTAAGTCTACCGATGCTAAGGGCCCCAATGAGCTTTCTCCCGTTGTCGCACACCACCTTTCCTGGTGCCAGGTTCTTAGCAGCCAGCCACTGGTCGGTCTGAGTGCGCAGAGTCATCCATAGCTCTTGAACTCTGTGTTGACGGTGTCCAAGACAGATTCATTTCAGAAGGGCCTGGTTTCTCTTGGCACGTGATGCTACCCTTGGAGGTTGGGGATCTGGACTCTGTTCCATCGCTGCAGTGTTGAAGAGTGTCCACCAAGCCTGAGACCCATCACCAGAGGCACTGTCATCCACCCTACTCACCCATTGGGCAGTCAGTGAGATGTAACACCCTTGACCCTGCTTACTAGTCCATGTGTCTATAGTCAGATGGACTTTGGTGGACACAGCCCACGCGCTGGAGATTTTTTCTGCAACATGTTGGGCCAGGGCCGGGGCAGCTTTTCTGGCACAGCGTTTCTTATGCTCCAATACCTGGTACACAGAAGGCTGGCTGGTGGACTGGCCGCTGTACGGCGCGCAGGTCACACCGGTGGAAGGTGTAGACTCTGTTGCTGGTGATGGGAATCGGCCGACAGTGTCTGGGATTGGGAATGGTGCTTGTTCATGCTGCTCCGGGTCATCAGCAGCAGAGGACCTCAAGGGCTTGGAAGTGGGGGGAGGAGGAGGAGGCTGAAGATGTCATGGTGGTTGGAAGTCCAGGAACTGTGTGGCCTTTTTTCTTTAAGTGACTCCTCCACAGCAATGCATGCCTTACATGCATGTGCCTGTTCATTCTCGTGCTGCTTAAACACTTTTGATTCTTTCCTCTACTGATGTGTTGACAGAAAATCTGGCATACGACGTCACTTTGCAAATCTCAGGCTTGATCGAAAAAGTCCTAGGCTTCACAGGTCCTGGACCTTTTCGACGGTAAAAATCTAGTAGTGGTGTTCCCGCTGTCACCACTGACTACGGCTAGCGGAGTAATATCAGCCGATTTGTGTGACCACCCTCTCCCTTTCTCAGGCTGAACCCGCACTGACACTACCCCATTTTGAATATCTCCAAAATTCGATTAGTCAGATTCGCGAATTTTTCGCAAAAAATCGCTTCGTCCCGAATTTTTTTGTGGCGAATTGCGTTAAAAATCACCTATTTCCTGGTTGTTGAGAGCAGGTATGGTGTTGTAGAACACTGTGCCATGCTCAAATATGCATAGGGAGCGTGGTTTCGTATTGCATCAATGCTGTGTTTTAGTATGACACGCAGATGACAGGTGCCACTCTTAGAATCGCTTCACACTTCACTTCTCTGAGCAGTGACGGGGGCAAAACTGACCAAATAACTAAAGTGGAAACGCAGCCTGACAGGGTAATGTCAGTGCAATAGTAGGTTAATGGAGCAGGCACAGGTCACAACACAGTAAGTGTACATCATAGCAGGGGTCACTCAGTAAAGCCAGAGCTACCAGTGTCAACGGTTCTTTAATGGTTGTCTAGGTCATCCACTTTTTCCCAGATGACATCTGACAACCCCGGCCAAGAGTTGGTGGGTTCGTCAGACATAATCCTTAGTTGGCATTGCCCGGGAGCAGGTCAGGGGCCCTCACCTGTCCTCACCCCGCCTCTGTCGCGTTCAGTTCCCACAGCAAAAGAACTACTATGTGCTGTGGACTCTGTGCCACTAAACAGTGAGGATGTACTATTTGTAGAAAGTGGGCATCATAGAGGTGTGGTAGACATCCGCTGCTTCTTGCAGTAGGCGGGTGTGAGGGAAATTCATCTAGCCAGATCTCACAGATGGCCCCCAGCCCCCCAGGAAAGCTTCATTTACACGTTAATCAGCACAGCCAAGACCCATTGTAAATGCTCTCCATAGGATGTTCGCACAGCAGGACATGTGGACACCTCAAAAGAACCCTCATTTCCATTAATTAGCACTGAACAAATGCTGCCTCAAACCCCCAAGCTTCAAAGACTTCAATTAATCAAACCTAGCCGACACGTCTCCGATATTTCATATAGACTTATAGGCGATCCGCTCATAACTGGTCCATGGCGAGTTCATATCTTAAAATATGGAACTCCCCGCACACATAGCCACTACTCCCATGCTTTCATGAGGCAGGGGGAATGAGATATCCAGAACTGGACCTAGGGAGTCCATAGGATAGGAGTGTCTGGTACCCGCGCATAGTGTAGGTCCAGCCGGTTCTGATGGTGGCACCGGCTTGGCTCTGTGCCAATGCCCTGCCGCGTTATGGTCCATTTTTGTGTTATTATCAGAAACTGCATGACCTGAGTGGGAGGAGTTCATAGACCGTCCCAAGGGCGTGTAGGGGGCTGGCACGTGGGCTGTCCCCTCACAGATATAAGCAGGAGCCGGGGTTGGCTCAATGCTTGATCCATGGAGGGGGCACCTAAGAGCATTTCCAGGAGCATCCACACGCAGAAACCAGGCCACATACGCCCCCCATGTGGGCCGAAGGTAACTTGACCCATTTTAACTGCCTTTGTCTGTAACCCATACTTGTATGTGCACCTCTGATTCTTACCTGTATATTATTATCCTTTTGTATATATTTGTCTAGTGTGCCCTCCAAGGCTTATTAAATCTATAAACTTTAATGTGAGTTAGTCTGTCTTGATCATCGGCCTCACACTCCTAGTACTCGGTCTCTAATATATAGCTACCCAAAGGTTGGTTCCTGGCCCTGTTAAAAGTCGGTAACGGACCGGTCTTATAACCAAACGAGAGAACTGGTGGCAGCTTGTTTGTATCCCTGGGCCCGTGTGGACAGTGGTTAACAGTGGAACAGTATCTGGCTGACCTTGTGCACCCGTAGGGGGCAGTGCAACGTCACGATACACCCCAAGTCAGGCCGTCGACCCTTAAGTGGGCCTGCGGGAAGGGCTTTTTCCTGACAGCGGGCAAGTAGTGATGAGGAGAGTGGCATGGGGGTTTATGTTGCGAGCCATCAGGCGCTGTACAATAAGACCGTTGAGGAGGACAGCAGTGACGGGTAAAAACTAATTGATGTAGCCGATCACACTTGGGAGCCGGGTGAAGCAAGGGCTTCATCATCATCATTGGCAGAAGAGGACGGCAGATTGCAGAGGCAGTGGCGCAGCCGGCAATTGGGTAGTGTGGTCGTGAGTCAGCAGGGTGGCAGCAGTGCGAGGTTGGGAGCCAAACGGCCATGGGGTAGACCACCCACTTTGCAGGTTCCAGAAAGTAGCGGCACAGGGTCTCACCGAGGCAGTGGCGGTAGCGCCTACTCGGCGGTGTGGCTGTTTTTTGAGAAGACACTGGAGGAGGCGAACATGGGTATATGTAGAATCTGTGGGTAGAAAGTGAAGCGTGGCCAGGGACCTAACGTTGACACCATCTAGAGGCCTGGGAGAAATGTGTCTCAGATGTGGTGGTCCATCCTGCTGCAGTAGCAGCACCTAGTGGCATGCACCCCCTCTCAGGGAGTCAAGGCTCCCCCCCCTCAGCCGAAGGGATTTGTCTGTCTTTCCCATCCTCGACGGGTCCAGATGCTCTTGCTCCTCGCCACTCATGGCGCCAGCAGTTGTTCACCGAGACGATTGCCAAGAGACAGCAGTATGCATCTAGCCATCCTAAAGTGCAGAAGCTGACCATGCTCCTGTCCAAGTTGGTGGTACTGCAGTCCCTCACTTTTCATGTGTTGGACTCTGCACCATTCAGAGAACTGATGTCTTGTGCCGAGCCAAGGTGGAGAGTCCCAAACCGTCATTTCTTTTCGGAAAAGGCAGTACCAGCCCGGCACAAATATGTAGAACAGAAGGTGGGCCAGTCCTTGAGCCAGTCAGTGTCTTCCAAAGTGCATGGAACTGTAACTATGGTCAGGGACAGTACATGTCCATTACGGCCCACTGGGTGAATGTGCTTCCTGCAAAACCACACCAGCAACTTGGACAGGATATGCTGCTTTCCCTTCAACGTCAAATTGCTGATCCTGCGGCAAAGAACGCCTCCATCTCTTCCACCACCTCAGCCTTCTCTGCATCTACAAGTCTGAGTGCTCCTCCAGCATACCACATGTGAAGGGCACGGCAATGACTCGCAGCTCTACACCTGGCTTGCCTGGGCAAACAAAGTCACACAGCAAAGGAACTGCTCCACATCAAATATGAAATCGATTTCTGGCTTTTTCTGCGACAACTGAAAATCGGAACCATGGTGACAGACAATGGAAATAACATGGTGTCCGCGCTGTGTCGAGGAGTGCTGAGCCATGCACTGCGCATGTGTTTATTCTGGTTGTCAAATGGTTCATCACGTCTTCCACCCATCTGCAAGACATTCTAAAAATGGCCAGGAAACTTTTCATGCACTTACAGCAAAACAGAGAGAAATCTATGAACAGAGAAAAACAGAGCAAAACAGAGAAAAAACTATGAAGAGAGAAAGGCCATTAATTATTTCTTGATTATCCAAGCAGACAGAGATACTCCACTGTGTAATTTTGATGTCAGCAAGTCCCAGCTCATGCGTGACACCTACCGTTTGCTCAGGCTCTTTGAGGAGGCCACATTATTTGTCAGTCGCCCGGCCAAGGGATGAATAATGTCATTCCACTGCTTCATGTCCTGGAACAGATGCTGCAAAATCTGTCGATGCCGGGTACTGGAGACATGGTGCCTAAATCTCACGGCCGCATGAGTTCAGTGGGGGCAATTGGCAGCCAGTGAAGGGATTGGTAGAGGGGAGAGGCAGAGGAGTAATGAGGAGAGAGGTGAATCACACAGGCAGCAGAGTTAAGGATGGATTGAAGGGGAGCGAGGGTGCTAGATGGTAGGCCACAGAGAAGGATGTTGCAATAGTCTAGGCGTGAGATGACGAGAGCATGGACAAGCATTTTTTTTTCTTTCAAAATGAAGGAATGAGCAGATTCGGGTGATATTTTTAAGGTGGAGGCAAGGGTAAGGGTTTGGATGTGTGATTTGAAAGGCCAGATTGGAGTCAAAGGTTATCCCAGGCAGCGGACTTGCTGAGCCAGTGAGAGAGTGCAGCCAATGATAGAGAGATCTTTCTGCACCATCGTCCATCTTTTCGCAGGTCTGACCAGGGGGTTCCTCAGCACTCTCGTACCACTGCCACAGCTGCTGTGGGAGTGGGGTGAGGTAGGAGCAGTACTAGCTCCATCAGCAGCAACCTGGGGTCTGGAGTCATTGATGTCTGTTGAAATTAGTGATTTTTCTACCCAGGTGACAGGAGAGGAGGAGCAGGAGAAGCCAGAGGAGGTAGAGGGAGATAAAGAAGACAAGGCAGATGACCCAGAAAAACCATGGCAGTATACAGTGGAGATGGAGGCAGTGAGTCCCTCAGAGTCACTTGTGCAGATGGCCCGCTGCATGCTGATTTGCCTAGGTAGTGACAGTCGAATAGTCAGTCACCATCAGGCAGAGGGACGACTTATGGCTCTCCACCATTTTGGACCGTCACATACCGGTTCAAAATGGGGGCCTTTTTCACCTGCCGAGAGGAGGACAAACTCAAGTACTATAGAGACATCCTATGTAGTCAGTTGACGGCTGCCTATCTTCGCCATCGTCCATCCTCTAGCAGGTTTCAGCGTTCACGCACCACTGCCATGGCTGCTGTGCTGTGGGATTGAGGGGAGGGGGGTATTTGCAGTACCAGCTCCACTATCAGCAACCTGAGTTTGGAGTTGTTGATGAGCAATTGATGAAGAAATCACCCCCCTAGTGAGGAAGGTAGCCCACCAGCAGCAGCAGCACCTGGAGCAGACCCTGAACCATGGATTCTTCTGGCTACCTGCTTCAGCTACTATTCTGATGCTGCCACTTGCCCGATGCCACATATCTGCTGCCAGCTGCTTCTTCTACCATCCACCATCTTTACCAGGGACTGGTATTGCCACCCACCTCTCCATTCTTCACTGGGCCATTATGTTGCCTTCTGATGCTGCTGCCACTTCACCACTCCGGTCTCCTCATGCTGCTGCTGCAGTCACCTATGTTACCATGTCACTCTCTGGCTTAATGCTGCTGTTGCCGCTACCTTCTCATTATGTCACCTTATAATGTCGCCACTATGTTTAGTTTTCCCCTTCTTTTAATATGTCAGAAGGAATGAAAAGGACAAACACAACCGATTGTGTCTTTGGAGAAGCTGTAAGGTGAGTATGACATCGTCCTTTGTTTGCATCAGGATTTTCTGATGTTTAGGTAGCCAAAAACAGGAGTGGATACAAAACACAGAAAACATGCAAATATTCCATTTACTTATTATTTTTTGGATCAACCCCTCTTTCTTTTTGGCTTTAGAAATGATGGATTATTGAACAATTGAAAGCGGACACTGAAGGATCAAAGGAAGGGTGAAATGATTAGTGATGTCAATGCAAAATTACTGTCGACACCCTCTCCACTTTTTAGGGAGGGCTCTACATGTATCAGCATTTCACAGGATCACCACAATAAGTGAAAAAATTAACTGTTTGCCACATATATTAATATCACAAACAGACAGTACTAGCTGTGTTGTGTGTAGGGCAGAAATACACAAACACTGGATTTGACAAAGAATTCCCCACAAAAAGTAGATAAATTAACACTTGGCCACAGATTAAAATACCCCCACAGACTGAAGTTGATAGATTTCAGGCATACATGTGGCATAAATACAAACACTGGATTTGACACAGAATTCCCCACAAAAAGTGGATAAATTAAATCTTGGTCACAGAATGAAATACCCTACAGACTGAAGTTGATGGATTTCAGGCATGTATGGGGCAGAAATACACACACCCTGGATTTGACTCAGAATACCCCACAAACAGAGGATAAATTAACTCTTGGGTACAGAATAAAATACAATACAGAATCAACGTGATGGAATTCAGGTGTGTATGGGGTAGAAATACACACCCTGGATTTGACTCAGAATAACCCACAAACAAAGGATAAATGAACTCCTGGGCATGGATTGCAATATCCCAAAATAAAAAACGCTGGTTCAGGAACAGGTATGTATATGACACACACTTGTGAAAGTCTTTCACCCCAGTAGCTCAAGAATCGGAAGTATTTTGCAGAGAGTGCAATGTAGTGCTGCCACTTCCAGTTGCTTCTGTATAGGAGACAAAGTGAGAAGTGGCAAAATTTAAGATGGCTGCCGTATTTATAGGGCTGTGATGTCACAGAACCTGGCTGGCTGCTGATTGGTTGCATGTCTGCACATGTCATTGAGGGTGTTCCTTTCTTCCTCCCATGGTTCTGCCCCATGTCACGCCATGTGCTCGCAGCCATTTTAGCTTCGTTACCGCTAATCGCCATGAACTTTGGCTTCATTCAGGATCGAATTTTCCCTGCAATTCTAAACAAATTCCACTTTGTTAGAATCTATTCGCTCATCCCTACATTGTTTGGTCAAAGAGCTCTTCAGTTTCAACATGGATTATCTGGAGCGGTCTGTATATTAAGTGACTTTTGGCCTTCAGGTTGGACTGATGATGATGATAACATTTGTGCCCTTGACTGAGAGGAAGAGGAGGTAAAACTGCTGAATAAAGGGTATGTTAACTACTGAAGAACAGTTTGCTGCCGATTTTAAGTAATTAGATGCACAGGGAACCAAACAAGCGATGACAGGCCTGATGGTCTTGCGACTGACGATGTGCTCACTTGTGTGTCATCCGGAGCACTGGAAGGAGTGCCTTGTCTCGTACCTCTAGCTCCACGTCCTATGCCCTTCCTTGCTCACTTACCAGCTCCGATTTTCTCCATGTTCAAAAAGATAAATATTAAAAATGTAAAGATTTGTTCACGGTCTCTTGTTGAAGAACTCTACTCCAAAGAGTGCAAATCACAACTGCTCTTGAATCTCTATCTTTTGCAAATAGGATTAGAAATATAATTTTTTCAATGGAATATCTACTGAACTGGATCTTGTGGAATAACCCTGGCAGCAATACAGCAAATCACAGCTGTGGTAGAATCCCTATATTTTGCAGCTAGCAAATAGGATTAGAAATATAATTTTTTCAATGCAATATCTGTTGTTGAATCCCTATATTTTGCAACTAGCTAGGGATGAGCGATTATAATCGACAAAGGTTTTTAGGTTGATCGGAAATTTCCGATCACGCGATAAGTTAGGTAAGAATCTGCACATAATCTATTACTATCGTGCCTTTTTCGGCGCTTCCTGTCATTTTGGCGGCCAGCAAATCAGCTTAGAGCACAGAGCAGGGTGAGCTGGGTGTGCGACGTCATAACTGTGATGTGTATGGTTGTCATTGGCTGGAAAAATCACATGACCTTGTTTTGCATAGAACAGCGCTTCCTGTTCAGCATCAGTATGTCAGTGTCTCTTTTTAGAGCAGGACGTGTGCTAGACCTCTCCTCAATACAGCTCAGCTCAGCTCAGAAACACAGTTCTCTTTATTCACACAGACAAATATGCTTTTAGCTGTGAACATTAGAACATAGGTAGATTAGAGAATTTCAGCTTCTAGTTAGTTAGACAGAGACTTTTTAAAGAAGCATCTAGGGGGGGGGGGGTGCGGGCGAACACAGACAGACAGGCAGGCAGGCTTTTGAAAGGAGAGTGTATATTGTGCAGCCCAGACTCTGCTTTGAACCTACATTGAAATGGCTTTCTTTTACAAGTTTTTGGCCAGCACACCGAGGTGAAATAGTACCTTTTATTTTGTGCAGCCCAGATTTCTTCAAAGACCCACCTTGTACTTACATTAGGATACAGAAATTTTCTAGTAACTGCTGTTGTATTTCATTGGTGCAAAACCCACCTTTTATTATCCGTCTCAATTTTAATTAGGTGTTTTTCACTGTGGCGCAGCCCATTTTTGTTAAAAGACCCATCTTGTACTTATATTAGGATACAGAAATGTGCCAGTAATTGCAGGTGTATTTCATAGGTGCAAAACCCACCTTTTATTATCTGTATACATTTTAAATAGGAATTTTTCACTCTGGCGCAGCCCATTTTTGTTCAAAGACCCATCTTGTACTTATATTAGGATACGGAAATTTGCTAGTAGTTGCAGGTGTATTTCATAGGTGCAAAACCCACCTTTTATTATCTGTATACATTTTAATTAGGTGTTTAACACTTTGGCGCAGCCCATTTTTGTTCTAAGACCCACCTTGTACTTATATTAGGATACAGAAATTTGCTAGTAATTGCAGGTGTATTTCATAGGTGCAAAACCCACCTTTTATTATCCGTATACATTTTAAATAGGTGTTTTTCCCTTTGGCGCAGCCCATTTTTGTTTAAAGACCCATCTTGTACTTATATTAGGATACAGAAATTTGCTAGTAATTGAAGGTGTATTTCATAGGTGCAAAACCCACCTTTTATTATCCGAATAACATTTAAATAGCTGTATTTCACTTTGGTACGGCCCAGTTTTGTTCAAAGAGCCACCTGGTACTTAAATTTGAATACAGAAATTTTGTGGTAACTGCTGTTGTATTTCATTGGTGAAAAACCAACCTTTTCTTATCCGTATAACTTTTAAATAGCTCTTGTCTACGAGGCAAGATATTTCTTCTATGGCTAGGCACTTGCTTGCGGAGTGTAGGAAAGACTTTGACCAATTCCGCTCGGATCTTTCTACAGTTCGACTAAAGTGGACTGCCTTCAAAAGGCCCCCAAAATCATTTTTTTTCAAAAAAGTTGCAAAACCCCCCCTTTTACCTTAACAAATCTGGAA